>JAYJLV010000046.1:952656-962672 GCA_036873485.1 Torymus texanus | reverse complement strand
ATATTCTTTTAGTTTATTTTTTCTAATTATAATTCGTTGGTATATATATATATATATATATATATATATATATATATATATATGTATGTGTGTGTCCAATGCACTTAAATGACTTCTTGTTAGATCAAATTATAATAGCAAAGTAACCGGCCGCAAAGCGTTTCATACGTACCAATTAATTGTAAACCAGTACGTTTCTCTACCCATTTTCGTAGTAGATTGGCCATTGCACGGTAGATTGTCACTAAGATAACAAACACATTTTTTAAATGGTAAATATGTATTATCATATCTAAGAAATCAAAATAAACCTACTTGAATGCTGCATTCAGGTATACGAAATCGATGCATTTTCATTTCAACATACGCGTACATAAAGATGTACATGTGATGTATGTACCTTGCGAGCGATGCCGGTGCTATAATTGATTTCCGTGATTTACTGGTTCTTTTTCTCACGCGCCCACCGAAGCTTTGGTGAATACGTGTATATATACACACACATATGTCTGAGAGCTTCGTGATCATGTATAACGAAAAAATGGTAATTTATTGCCAATAATTTTTTATTTCAATCTGAACAGTGATTTACGATCTTGTTAATAGGAGAGATAAGAAATACTGATACATGAAACTCTTAAAGTTAAAAGCATGCAAACATTTTTAAGAAGAGTGCAATGTTTCGCGATGGTCTTATGCAATTTTGCATCAGTATCGTAATACGAAAATAGTGCAAACCAAAAGCAATAAAAATTCGTAAGAATTTTCTCGCGTGAAAAAATTCTGTGGCATGAAAAAGCGAATCTCGTTAAGTATTTCAGGAGTAAAATTTTCAAATGTATATTAACTTGATTTATATTTATTATTATTACAAAAAAATATTAAAATATGTTTTTCACAAGTAATATAATGTAACTTTTAAAATTTTTATTTTGAAATTCGCGCACAAAAAGGACGTTCCCACAACGAGCGAGATTTAAATATATAAAATCCGATAAAAACGCCACTGGGCCAGGAATTTACGCTCGAAAAACTGCCTACCAAATCAAACGTGTAGTGCCTATTTGCGCGTACGTGCGTACCATTACCATCCATGCATATTTTTTGCCCACGCACTTGACTTTTCGAATGCCACCACGCGTGTCGAATTTTCACCAGGACACTGGGAAACTATATAGATGCGCTTTGAAATAAAATATGCATCGGCAATGCAAAGGTACATATACGGGCGATTCCACGCGAGCTATACCGCAACCGTTGACCGCAAGATAACTATACGCGCAATATATACATTGGCTGGGTTTGCGCTGCGCATATAAACACGCGTATGTATAAGCGATGACCGCGCGTATATGTATATATACGCGGGTGGCTATACCTCGTAAATCTCCTGTCAGGGCTTGGAAAACGCGCGCTCAGCCTCTCTATCACAATTACGCGTCGATCTGGTAAAAGCGCGAAACTTGCGAGCTATAATAAATTAATTCCATTCTAATGCAAGGTTAATGCCTGCAATACGGGCGGCGTGGCTACATTCGAGGTTAATATTTTTTTCATACTCGCGCGGCTTTTCCGCGAATGGAGCTCGCAACCCTTTCAATCACGACTCAATACGCGCACGCGCGCATTTTCACATTGTATTCCATGATTCTGCAAGCTTTCATTTAGCGTAAATTATCCACCACATAAGTGAAGCAATAAAAAGAAGTATGTTGTAAATTTTTAAATTGATTATCTGATTACGATCTGCAGAATTTTTTCTGATTTTAATGCTATATAGTTTTGCAATGCGTATACAGTAGAGTTAATGCACGCTGAAGCTGTGTTAATCTTTGTTTATTGAAAATCATGTGAAAATCTTTAAGGTGCGTAATCAACCTACATTGTAATGGAACTTATTTCACACTCGCGAGTCTAGGGGTATATAGGAAAAATATATAAGCAGGAATGTTCTCGTTAACTGAAAGAATAATATATTCACCTATATTATTGTTTAGAATTGAGAAATGGCTGTTCGTACAATTTATAAAAAAAGATGTTTTCACACGTTATGTAGAAAATTCTCATTTGCTAATTTTTTTACCTCAATTCTCTAATAAATATATATAAACGAAAGAATCGAACGTACAACGCATACAATGACACGTATATGTCTCTATTAATTTACAGTACGACTTTATAATCAGGAAGGAAGTCGAAGCGAAAGAGCATGCAATTTATTGAAGAAAAAAAAATATGTCATTAACTAAAACACACACTATTTTTCTGAAATAACGTGATAATATACCTGAAAACGCTGAAACCGCGCGCTCTGTAATTAGCAATATCCGCGGGTTCGCGAATAAAATATGTCCCACGTGCGATCGCGCGAAGAAAAGCGCTCACCATGTATATATATATATGTATGAGTAATGTATCGAAATGAGATAAACGCATATGCTCGAGTTGTTATTAAAATTTGATTAACGTGTATCGGGTGTGTTGCCGAATGCGCGCGTGTCGCGCGCCAAGTCGTCGACCTGTTTCCTGTTACAGCGACACGGCATTAGCGCTCCTTTTTTTCTTGAGAAATTACACCTCAAAGAGAGAGAGAGAGACGCTTAACAAGCAGAACACGTAAAAGGACTCCAAAGTGAGAGGCCTTTAAAATCGCACGCATGCATATACACACACACACACACACACGTGAGCACATATGTGTATATATATATGTATACACGCTCAAAGCGCGCATCGGCGTCGATTAAGCGGAGATTTTGAAAATTATGATCGAGTATAAAATTCGTAATATAATTGCGTAAATTACAAGGATAAAATTACATCACGCGCCTTGGCGTCGAGGTGTGGTCGTGTATAGTGCAGGTTTCCGCGGTGCTTTCGCACTTATATATAGTCGCGCGGTTCTTTTTTGAATGAACCCGATAAGAAAGCATGCATATATATACATTGTACGTAATAAGCACCGTATAAAACGGCTCGTATAATCGACGCAAACGTTACCTCGCGCACACGCGTGAACAACGAAAAGCATTAACCGATTCTGGTAATAGAAGTCAGCGTCGATACACTTCTTCCCTATATAATGTATATACGCATGAGGATATACACAATTTGCGTAAATTCAAAAGTCACGTTTGAAAAAAATTTGAACTTCCTGGACGCGATCCGACTGTTGACTCTATATAGTAGCGGAGGTAGCTCACGTCACCTACGAAAATGCGTATACGAGGCAATTACACATCGCGTAATTACGAAAAAGTGACAAGGTAAAAGGCACTCTTCGGAACGCAATTTTCCATCCTGCGCACGTGTGTGTATGTGTCTGTGTGTGTGTGTGTACACATATGTATATGTATTTATGGGTAGATGCGAAGGAAACGCGAGCGACCGGTGTACCGGAAGTTCGATCGATCAAACTCTCGATTTCGTTACGCTCAAAAATCGTAGTCGAATTTGGCCCATCGGGGCTCATCAATTTATCGAGTAAGCGTATGACGTCATGCTTAGAAAACATCCTGCCGCTCACCACCGGGACTTCCTACTCCCTTTCTACAAGATTTCTTTATCCTGTTCAAACTAATTTTCAATGAAGCTTGGGGAAAAATAGATAGTTAGTATAGAATGAATGTAAGTAATAAATTTTCTAAAATATTTTGAGTAGTTTTGTAATTAATTATAATAATAAAAAAGAAGCGCGTATAATATATTAGAAAACATTCTAGAATTTTTAAAAAACCATCAATGGTAAGTTTATTTATTGGTAGTTATTCAAAAGATTATGTAATGACAAGACTTTATTATTGTTGTGCCTGTCAAAGACTTTAATAAGAATATATAAATAATGCATATTCGTCAATACATATTTTCTCAAAATAAAACACACGCATATTCATTATTTTACAGACGGAGCACGTCTTCCTGCACACTTACGTACACAATACTTAGAAAGCTTCTTATTAAATATATTAAATATTATATGTATCTCGAGACTACGACAGCTCGAACCCACACACACACTCGTTCTCAGCCTCTGCTCGGAGTGTATTCGCAAAGGAGCATTAGCGTGGGCAAACCCCACAATTAGCCTTTATCAAAAACAGCTGGACGCTCTCGCGCCGGCGCGTAGGGAGTAGGTGGTGGATTCGCGGAAAGCAATTACATGTAAATACGCTTCTTCTTCTCCTCCTACTTCGTCGTCTCCGTCGTCGTCTCGCATGGCGACCCATCTCAAGCGCCAAATTAGTATTTACCATTTTCTCTCAGAGTTTCGACGTTGCACGCGTCTCGTGTTCGTCTCGTATATACCGCCCGTGGATTTACCGCTATATTCTGCGAGCGAATCAAAGACGCATAGCCATAGCGACGATTTCGCGCGTTTCTCTCTGAGCTCTATACACACCCACCCACTGTACACGTGCGATTTTGCAATCTCGAGGCTTTTGTGTTATACCACCGTCGTCGTCGTCGTCGTCGTCGTCGTCAGGGCAGATCGTTGAACCTCGTGTGCATTCCGTGAAATGAAAAATGAGAATCGAAATCTGGATTTTATCTCCATTTTTCACCAGCGTCGCTGCCGCCTGCGAGTGTGGACTGCATGCACCGTTATAATATTTTGTTTGCTACGTGATATAGTTGCTGCTGGAAGGGCCGAACTTGCATTTTGAGAATTTTGATTAAAGCTTTATCGCGTGACCGCAGAAATAGATGGAGAGATTCTTTTGCAACTTAAGGATTAAATAGCTTTAAAGATTTTTAAAGGCTTAGAAAAAGCTTTCACTATTCAGAATATAATAATTTTTGTAGCGAAAAGTTAATTAAATTTTATTTACGTTTAAAAGATGAATAGTATTACAGATTATAAACTGCAATTTCGACGTACTCTGTTGATTTATCATCGCATACTTATCGCGTAGAAACATGGCTTTTGATGAGTCTGTTCAGAATTCATATCGCTAACTGGAAATTGATAGTTCAATTACTTTGTGCCGACAATCGAAACTAGTCCACTCATATATTTCATACAATCTAAACATGAGATTAAATTAAAAACAATCGTTAATAAATCTATAATGGTTCTTTTAAAAATCTTACTATTAGATTCGATTTTTAGCATAATTTGAAAAAAATGTATTTAAATTAGACACGTGATAAGTTACATATCAATATTAATTTCATAACTAGCAATGAAGTGACATGAATTAAAATTGATTAAAAATATTACTTTATCAAATAAAGCACAGTAACGCGGTATTATGAATTTGCATACCAACCATACAACTGTGTATAATATTATGCAAAACTATTATAATGCTTACAAAATATTGAATGAAATTTTTCTAGACTCATAAAATAACGCAAAATCACTTGACAGCCATTACATGCACGTGTGCACATAAATGCGTTGTATAGAAGTTATATAAAATGAAATTTAAATAATAACAGTGATTCCGCGCAAAGAATTTTCACCGCGTCCGCGAGGACGCATCGATTTTGCGCATGGTGTAATAACAATAATCGTAAAGCATTGCCCTATAACGATAATTTACACAAAGTAACGCAGACTTGCTTTTTAAAATATACACATACGAACGTTCACCCTCGCACGAGTATCGTATATACACAAATGCACGCACACACACACAGAGCGTGAACATCATTTTTCTCTCTCTATACCGTGCGGTGAAAAACTAACACACACACACACACACATATACACAACCGTGGACGACGACGCGACATGCGCACACGTTTTCCATATAATAAACGTCATCAAGCGCGCGCATAGCCGCTCGCGGCGGCGGCGGCGGCTAGTTTTATCGGTCCTCGCCATCGTCGACACGATGTCCGCGACAACGTCGCGCACGCGAGTAGACTTTTCCTCCTCGTGTGCAGTGCGCCCACAAGCAAGGGTTATATACACCGCTATATACATGTATATACACCATCACACTCGCATTTTTTTCCTCATCTCCTGACCACATGTATATAAGCCTCTCCATAGCATCGCAGTTCATATAATAAGTATACGGAGTTTGTTTCACGCTCCTCGCTGCAATGTCAAGGCGACATGGTGAATACAATAATATTGGCGGAGGACGAAAATGCATTAGGGTGTTTGCATGGCGAAGAAGAGAGAGAATAAGGCGGAGAGTGAGGAACAACAACAGAAGCCGTAAATCAGCTGGCGCGCGACGAATATTTTATATCGATCGATAATCTTGGACCTCCCGAGAGATAGATGTGATGCATGTGTATATATGCGCGAAAGCGTTCGGGGTTAAAAACCTCTGCGGCGTGATGAAAAGACGCGAGGGGCGAGAAGCAGAAGAGAGACATGCGCGAAAACAAACGACGAGAAGAAAAGAGAACGAGAGAGATAGAAAGACTCGCATCGATGTGAAAAGTTGGCAGATAAGTGGCCGCGAGATGTTACTATTGTAGCGGAAGGAGGAGAGAAGTTCTGTTGCGCGGGAGGAGCGAGATTGGGGTTAATTTTTCTGATTGAGTGTCGCGTAACAAATGAGATGTAGATAAGAGCGCGCCACTTGACAAATTGGAAAGTGAGTTATATTAAACGTGCGGTTAGCGCATATTAACGAGACTATGACTGACGTTATTTATGTATGCGAGCGACTGTGTGTCTGTATATATACACAAACTTCCTTCGTCGCGCGTATAGATAGTGTGCGTTCCACTTCTTTTTACACATATGAACATGTGTTTTGTACGTTGATAATATTTTAAAGTGTCGGAAATTTATTCTTCGTATTCAGTAAAAAATAATACGAAAAGTTGCAATGAAAATTCTGTGTTTTTCCTTAACGTAACAATTCATTAAAAGTACGTTCTAATTAAAAAAGAAGTCCCTTACATATCATTCATATTGTTAAATAATAAATTATTATAGTTTCCTCATTGATCAATCACAAGTTATCGGATAAGCCTTTTTTCCAAAAGCTTTACTAATGTACAAATTACTAAATATATCCATATCATTATCATTTGCTCAAATATTTACATCTCAAACATCATTCATAAATCACGCATTATTAGAAAATATCATATTTCGCATATATAGATTCAAAATAAAATAACCGTTATTAAAATTCAAGTTCAACTGATGCATACAAAACTTCATATTGCAGCATGTTTATATATACATGCGAGATAATATCGCGCGTGCATAAAATTTCAAACTTGGATAAGCAGACATAAATTCCCCTGCGAAAGTTACTAACACACACACGCCGCACGACGGTACTTTTAACGCACAAATCAACCTTTTTTGCCAATTGCAATATCCTCGTGCGATTAATACATTTCCAGATTAGGGGTAGAAACTTTACGTAACGTTCAACAGTCAAAGTCGACTGAAACCCCCTTATGTTACATATTCCCCTTCAGGGGAAAAGTAGGGAGGGCATATCGCCTGGCAATATCACCGTTTCAATTATCGCAAAAATATGTCAGTACCCTCACTCCCATATTTGCGAACGTATGTACAATACACTACTCTCCTGCGCCAATGTAACATGCGCGCGTAAATGTCTCTCCTTCGCAGCGTAAAGCGAGCTCCTCACCACGGTTTATCATTACGTTTCCGACAGATGTCGCCAATTAATTTGTTCGAGCACTTAACATAACTCGGCCCATAGTCTACGCGCGCGCACGGCCGAACCCGATAACTCGGCTATAAATTCACGTTCAGATTATTACCCGAGCGGGTGTTCGACTCGCGCGCTCGTTCGTTCCTTCTTTTACCTCTCTTTTTCCCCTCTCGCTTCCCTTTTTTGCCTCTACTTGTATACATGTGTGTATATATATATATGTATGTACGCAAACGCTTTCCTCTTCTCCACCCTTTACTTTCTCCGCAAACGTGCGATAGCCAAGCGGCGTGCACGCGCTCTCGCGTTATCGAAGTGCGCCAAGTGCCATTAAGGTCTTGCCGTAAACAAATTGCGATCTCGTTGCGCTCGCTCGGAGCGACAAAAATAACCATGCGCATATAAGAGAGAGAGAAAGAGAGACGGAGAGGGAGGGAGTAAGAACGGGGAAACAATAAATGTATAAATCACGATTTTTAACCTGGCAATGCGCGTAACGCAATAAATTGCATTACGCGCCATGAGATTGTCTTATATGGCGCGGATGAATTTATCGAATGCAAGAGCAAGCGAGATTTTCAAAAGTGCGGAAAGGCCGTAAACTGTTTCAATGCGCGACAGAGCGAGATTGCCAGCTGATGAAGAGAATATCAGGGTGTGTATGTGTGTGTGTGTGTATAACGGTATATATAAAGTCAATGTGCTTCGTGATTATTCGCGATGGGTAATTTACAAGCCGAGAAATTGATAAAACTTTATATATGCATCCTTCAATATCCATTAATAAGAGAAATCTAGAATTGCTCGTTTATTTTTAATCAGAGATTAAATCAAATGTGTAGAGTATATTTTAGGTTAATTTTAAAAGTTTGCACATTTTCTCTACTTTGTATATACGCGTGATATTACAGGTATCCATAACTAAAGATATTTTTTTTCTTTTTAAAACGCATATAAAACATTTTTATGCGTATAGTAAAAATGTACTGCGTATTAGTTACTATCGCCAATTTCTTGTGATACTTTTTCATGTATGAGAAAAATTATTTAGCAAACATACGATAAAAGCTACTACTTCTCGAAATGAAGTAAGAGGATGTTACGCAAGTTACTACTTGACCTCCCTCTTCTCGCAAAAAACACAATTCAATGACCCTCTCCCCTCTTCATATAATTCAATCGATTCTTCATATCGCACGACTAAATATGCAGCTGCTCAGTATGAGGAAAACTTATTGCAGTGCACATTTCGAGGTGTATTTTGATATGGAAATTAATTTTATGACTCTTTTTATTGTAATATTCAAAATAAAACTTAAGATAATATGACATTATCATTTCAGTAACAAGAGTCTTTATTATCAGGTAAATAACAGAAAAAGAAAATTATCGAAATATGCTTGACCCAATATTAACAAAAAGTAAAAAAAGTTACAGAAGCCGTCATGATTTAAATGTAAATTATTGAAGAGAAAAGAGATAAATTAGTGATAATGTAAAATGCTCATAACTTTTTTGGCATGATAAATACAGATCTCAATTATAAAAGTAATTTATACGAAGTAGGAAAAGATTCTTATAACCCCTATATCATTTGTTTTAAAATTGTTTTTCCTGTTGCTGTCTGAAAAAAAATCCATCAGAAAGCAAATTTTCAAAAATCATATTTCAATATATTTTAATGTATTCGAAATCTGTCTGCACGTGATTATATATACATCAGATGCAGCTTTGTACCGTACGTATAACTCACAAAATAACATAGACTGACTTTTTACAGGTACTGTATTTTTATCTCGGTTAAAGACAAGCGAATATTCTAATTATAGAATTTTAGCAAAACCAAAATTTTATTTGTCTATACCAATAATTTCTGCAATTCAAACTTTAAAGAGCCTAACACTCTAGAATTGACGTTTTAGTTAATTTTAGACTACAATTTTTTAGAAATAAAGCACAGATTATAAAAGTACACAAACCGCTCACATTGACCCAGTCTCCCACCTTTCGTCCCGGCATCAATCAAATTTCCTTCAGCCAGCATCAAGATAGTCGCTCAACCCACTAAGATAACCTAATGAACTTTATTTTTCAGACATCACGATCCGTTCGGTATATAGCGAGCAAGCGAGTGAGCAAAGGAAGCATATCGCCAGGTCGCGTTCTGGCGACGATACGATCTCCCGCGGAAAAACGCCATAATTCTCAGCGCATGCACATCCTTCTCTCTCTCTCTCTCTCTCTCTCTCTCTCTGTCTCTATCGCAAACTCGAGTAGAGCAGCGCGCACGAAGCGCACGACTATGCCTGCATTTCAACGGAACTTCATTAAACCAATCAAGCGACTGAAATGGGCCGCGAGAGACGTGAAACTATCGTCTCAGTGCGACCAGCATCTCACACACACACA
>JAYJLV010000046.1:924419-943101 GCA_036873485.1 Torymus texanus | reverse complement strand
TCAGTGTTACTGTGTAGTACTAGTTATGCCCTATATAATCCATTTTAAATTATCTGAATATAACTTTTCTTCTTGAAAATTGTGTTTTAATATAATTTTTACTAATAGAGTTTTTCTAATAACTATTTCTATTTGTTCAGTAATACTTTAAAAATAATTTTTATTAATTCTAGAGACGCTAAATAACAAAAGTCATTGATTTTTAACAATTGCATTGACCTTTCCTTGTAATTGTATACGTTTTAACAGACATTGCAAATTCGTAGAAGCATAGTGCAAAAAATTTTGACCGATAAGGAGGCTCGGTTTCGATTTCACTCAACCGTTTCTTTTTATTAAGATGTATAATAACCATTAATGCCACGTATTATTTATAGATTGTATGTTACAAAGTTATCACCGGAATTTACATATAAATGAAAATTTTTTAATTCGAGAAAAAAAGCTCTGTTTCTTTGGTCTTTGAGTGTCCTCCGAACAGTTTCGGGTGCTCAAATTAACTGAAATTTTTTTCAGTTTAGTTTAATGGCATGGAAATAGAGGGGTTTTTTACCGCGAAACTTTCAAGTCATTTTTACTAATTTCATTTCCATCTGAATGATAGAACATATATAAATTTCTTTCTAATGCTTTTATAGACTCACGATGTAATTTAATGTATTAGCAACTTTATACACGTAAACAAAAACGATTCTTTAAAAGATCGGTTGATTAAATTTTTGTTTAATCGAGTGAGCTAGCTATCATCAAAAATTACATCTACAATCCGATTCTCGCCAACTTCATTTATCGCCTCAAAAGAAGCCTTTTTCCCACTCAATTAGTACTCGACGTAATCGTATGCGTATACTCATCACCATTCTCGTTTCTGTGGCACGTTCTACAAAAACAACCGACAAGACAACACGACGCATCAGCCTGCACACGCGTAAAAGAGAAAAAAGGTACAGTTCTATTATAGAAAAACACAGGAATTAACCGTAATCATGCGTACAAGGTTAACGAAAGCAAAACGAGACACGACGGCGCAAGAGAGAGAGAGAGAGAGAGAGAGAGAGAGAGAGAAAGAAAGAAAGAGAGAGCGAACCCCAGTCGCATTAAAGTCAATCGTAAAGCCGTTTCGAATCCCCTTGAACGCGCTCTTGCGTCGTATACCTTTTCCTTCCTCTCTCCCTCTCTCTCTCTCTCTCTCTCTCTCACTCTCTGTCCCGCCTGCGCCTCGTTTTTTGGCCCCTTTCTCATTCTCGCGCTATACGCGACGGCGGATCGCTCATCGACGCGCGCGCTCGCACGAGGTCTCGGCATCGTTACAGAGTGTTTTCATGTAAACACACAACGGGCACCCGGGCATTTAGTATTCTCCGACCGTTGTAGTCGGGCATCCGGTTAACCGGCTATATCGCGACTCGGCTGCTATGCGCTGGACGAACGAGAGAATAGAAGGAGGAACAGAGACAGAGACAGAGAGAGAGAGACCCCTTTGGGCCTACTCGGCAATTTTTTCTCCACTCGCTCGAGCGCCGCTAACTCGATTGCATCTCATTCTTTCAATAAGACCTTGGAATATGGCGAGTCGTCGTCGTCGTCGTCGTGGTTGTCGTCTCTCGTGTCACCCACGCAAAAAACACATGCACCCGAGACAGCCGGATGCCCAATCAGAATACTTGCAGGCGTGAAATGCGTTCTCATCGTGCCTGTTTGTATGTATGTATGTGTACGTGCCGAGAGGTTTTTTTCAACGCGTACTTGTAGATATATACTTACGAGCAGCGTGCGCGCGCGCGCGCGTTCCGATCGGAAAAAGGAACGGCGTTTAATTGAATTTAATCGTATTTTATGGGTTTGTGGGGTAAGCACGCGAAATTATATTTCGCATAATGATGCTGTGGTATACTTTTCACTCAATGGAATGAAGAAATTATGCGCCACGAACGCGGAATTGCCGCTATGCTTATTACTTTTCTTTTGTTGATTTTATGTTATTTGTAGAACGTTAAATTATTGATAAATTAAGAAAGGGTGCCGAGCGTACATGGTATATAATCTTTTATTGTTATGTGACTTCCATTAGCAAAATAAGAACCTCGATACGATCATTTCTATATACTTATACACACATCCTTACAGTATTTATTTTATCTTTGAAAATTATTCAATAAAAATACTAATTACCATCATATATTGCTTGCAGCATAATAAAAGCTCAAAATGGAAGGACTTAATGGCGGCATTCAAATAATTACTACCTTGTTTTCAATGACATTTTCATATGAAGATTGAATTAATTCAATTTATTTTCTACCTGTCTCAATCGCAAAATTATATGAGTCATTGTTACGAGGATGTCGGTTATCTTGATATATTCCTATTTAACTCCTGTCAATCTTTCATTCACAATAGCATTCAACTCGTTTCAGCAGCCAGTATAGTATATATATATATATAGTCTTGTAATAAGAGCATGATAATATGCTTCTCTAACAGTAAATGTATTTCGCAATTCGCCGTATTATGAGAAATACAAAATTAGCAAATTGGATCAGTAGCAAAACTTTTCGTGGTTTCGAATTTCAGAATAATACGCAGAATCAATCCTAATTGATTTTTTCTTGGAAAAGGATTATTTTCGTTTGATGCTTTATCAGAGTAGTTTTTTAGCGTACCGAAAATAAAAAGCAAATATCATGAATGTGTTCTCAGAAAAATAAGTTTTTCAATAAAATGACATGGTATTTTTTTAAACGAATAATCACTTTTCATTTTTTATTTGTAACCTTGAAATTGCCAATATTCAAATGTACAAAACATTTGAATTAAATTACAAATAATCACATATGATTTTTATTTCTGGGTTCTATTACCCTTTTACTAATTAATTGGTTTCGTTTTTTCATCGAGCAGTACATAATTTTTTTCTCAACGCATCAAAAATAACCGGGAACGTAAAAGATACGTTCTCACGACTTGGTCAATATTTTTTATCCGGTTCTAAATTTAGTATTTAATTTCGATGAATGTAGTAAAAGAGTCAGAAATGCAAATATCAGAAAAAGGTATCCAGTCCTCTACTGATTCGCAACTAAAAGGTTCTTCTTATTTTAAGCTGATAATAAGTTCTACGGATCTTTATAAACTATGTATATTATGATTGAGTTTTATTTTTAATGTTGTAAAATTTATAGAACACCGTTTCCGCTGTAGTATCTTAATTCCCGCAGTCTATCGCAGCGTAATCTGTCGTTATACAAATAAATTGAATAAATACTAAATAACCCGCCGCGTGTTCACGTTTAATTGAATTTGAAGTCACCACAATAGCCTTCAAAAAATATTATTTTTAAATCGACTAGTATACCCACTTAATAAGCTATTTTTCCTGCCTCTCTCTTGGGCTCCGTCGTTAGATGCAATTGATAAAAGATTCTTATACAAACACACACACAACCCCATATATACACACACAAACATACTTTTATATATATGTACGTACGCTCAACAAACCTGCATTGGAATCAATTTATTTCGCACTGGCGCGCATAAGTAGACGAGGGATATGCGAATAAATACGCGCCCGCGTATATACATATATATACACACACGCGAGCGCAGAAAGATCAAAAAAGTCACCCACACACACGAACGCGTGCGCGTATACGCAGTCGTACAACTAAATGAATGTAAGCGATAAGTATATACAGGTATTTGGCTCTGTCTTGCGCCGATGGCGAACGCGATTAGGAAGGCAGAGATCCCAATAATTCTCGGAATCGCGCATATATACATATACGCGTGTATACGTATATATACATATACCAAATGCTCACGATATATAGTGCGAGCAAGCGAGCGGAGACTTCTTTTGAGGGGAAGGCACATCGGACTGCATCGAAGCTGCTACATATAAGCATGTGTATATATCTATATATATATACGGGGATAATGTGTGCGAAAAAATCGTATAGGTGCGCAAAGTGGATTCGTTAAATGAGCTCGAAGCTCGCATCGCGTCGCGTTAATTGCGAAATCAGCAAAACGTTTAATCGCGATAATGAAGACAATTTATACTAGCACATGATTAAGCGTTTTTACTATTTTTCGATCCGATTTGCGCGATAGTACATCCTGATTATTTTCATATACATATATATATACACACCTCTGACTATAACGACTCTGACTATTATAAATGGTGATATATATCTAATTAATCACGAAATAAGTGAAAATTGTGTGGTCAATAAAAAGTTAGCTGAATAATATGACTATACATCTATACGTATACATTAAATCGCGATTACAGCCATAAAGAAAAAAAATTTTATGTTACAACCTAACTATACTAGAAATTGTGACCTTAATAATATTTTGAATCTGTGGTTGCTGCTGCTGCTGAGATTCGAAAAGGAAATAAAAGATCACTGAAAATTATATCCTTCTGTAAAATTACCGCTTCCCCTAAAAGACTTGGCAAGCGCACGCGCGCACGAGTGGCAGCAATAGCAGCAGCAGCAGCAGCCGCAACAGCGGCTCTCCTCCGATGTAACAATTTCCTGAGGCTACTAATAAGAATCGCTAATTTCCTCTGCGTATACTCCTGGTAATACCACGATATAAAAGCGATTTAACCGTAAGATTAGCAAAATCGTGAGCTCGAACGCGCGCGCACGCGCAGCGGCAGACTCACCTCTCTTTCCCCAATTCGTTCTCAAGAGAGCAGCAAGAGAACCTATATATATATATATGTGTGTGTGTGTATATATATACACATGCGCACAGGTACACAGATACATAGCGAATAGCCTGGACAAACCGTGGCCGGTCTCGAGGAGCCGCGCGCGATGGTTTTGTATTTCAATTTTGTCAAGCGTTCGCACAAGGTGGAGAGGAGGTGGAGGGAGGGCTTCTTCACCTCTACAAGGACGTCGGCACTCGTACGTGTATATATATATATATATATATGTATATATATAATGCACGTATACGTGAGATCAAAAGGAAGGAGAAGAGGTAGAAGTTTGGGGAGGAATAAGAAATTCAAATCGAGCCCCGAGATACGAATCGCGAGAGATAGATGGGCTTTCGGCGCGCGCGCGTGCGGGCGTATGTGTGTGTATATATACGTATGGGGGAAAAGTGTGCAGTTTTTCTTTTGCTGTGCCGCACTCGCCCAAGACGGTGTGGGACTCGTTTTGTATGTGTATATATGTGTGCGAGTCTCGTGTTGGCCTCTTTGGTGCTCCTTCTCTCTTTCTCTCTCTCTCTCTCTCTCTCTCTCTCTCTCTCTCTCTCTCTCTCTCCTGTCCCACAGCGCGAGGGGGCGAGTTGATCAATTTAAGGCTGTGTTGGCGTTATCTCGAGAGCGTTGCCGAGTTCTTAAAATTTTAATGGGTTGAATTAAGAGATTTATAGTTTTATAATTTCGTCGGGTGTGCCTGGTGGCAGGAGAGGTGAATTATCGTGCGATTCGGAAATTTCGTTTTATTCATTAGCCGCCGTTTAATTTCAATGGTATACGAATAATCCATGGTTATTAGATAAAATTACCATTCATCGATTCGGTTATTTTTTTGTAGTTTTTTCGTTTTTATTGATAAATTAAACTTTTTTACGTTTAAGAAAATTGTGCACGCTCATGCGGTTAAAAGTGGTGTGAGAAAAAAAAAACGTGACAGCATTTGGTTTAAAATAAATCAGGAGCATTAGTTATTCAAATATACATCTGTAGTGTTACATATAGATATAGGTACGTAAATATATCTATACTAGTATTCGTGTAACTATTCATAAGTTTTCTAGTGTTCGTCAAAAATTTCAACCAGGAAGTAGGTACATAAACGTAGCAAGCTGCCAAAAAATTTATTAGTTTTTTTCGGTTGCTATACGTCACACTTGCAAAATCGAATATACTTATATAATCAATAAGAATCGTATTATTTTGAATTTCTCATGTGTCAGCGTTTCATCATGACTCATATAGACATTTATTAATGATGAGATTTTACTATGCAATCATGTCTATTCTGGAATCAGCAATATATTAAATTACAATTTTAGAATGTTACACATATAAATTTTAAAATGAAAATAGTACGTGACTACTTTTACACTTTTTCAAGCTTTTACCGCTTAATTAGATAGTAAATCAAGGCCACTTAGAGTAACGGTATACATGTATATATACATACACCAAGTTGCAAAAACGTATACATTTGAAAAGTGTTACCGGGAGTCACATGAACTCAAACCTACGTCATCGCGTAATTCAACGTTTTGATTTAAATCCCGTGACATTCACTAATCATTCACAGAACTATATCACCCGACATTCTCACAATTTAGAAATTCCTTCCAAAAAGTATATAAAAGTAAGCCACATTTGTCATCGCCTCGACGCGAAACCCAAGAATTATTGAACGACCCCGTGACATTTTTTTCTCAAAACATCGTAAATATTATGTATATAGAAGAGCAATCGTAAAAGTCAATCGTATAAGTGTCTCTCTCTCTCTCTCTCATGTATGTATACACACACATAGCCACTTACGCACATGTTTATACGGTTGAAATTTCGCGAACCATCGTCTAAACTAAAGCGACACTGTCGTCGACCTTGCGCTCGGGCTCGATGATTTTTCAGAAAAAGCTCTATTTCTATGGAAAGCAGCAACACGCAGCACGCTGACAAGTGCGTCGACGCTCTCTCACGCGCGCGCGCGCTTCTATTTCAAGTCGCCCGCGAGCGCGCGTCCCAAAGTCAAGAGCAACTCTTTTCCGACTTGCGGTTTTGGCAGCGAGTCGCTTTTTTCACTCCCTCTTACCTCTCTTCACGTCTTCCCAGCACAGTATTTTTAGGGCTATTGCCGTCGAATCAAGCTCCCACATGACTAGGATCGTTAATGAAGGCCGCGAGGCGGGAGCGCGCCTCAATCGTTCTCGCGAAAAGAAGAGGTGCGCGCGCGAGAGCTGCAAAGGAGCGGGAAGGAACGTGGGTGCAGAAGGAAAAGGAAAATAAAAAGAGGCACGAATGGACACCTGGTACATTATCCAAGTGATTCCGGGAACGGGCGCGCGCAGCAAGAGAGAGAGAGAGAGAGAGAGAGAGGAGAGCTCGACCTTGACGCGTTATAACGTCGGTTGCTTTATACCTATATATATACCTTTTTCTCTCTCGAAAATGCAACGAACTGCGCTCGTTCTCTCTGCGCCTCTTGTAGCTTAATTTTTTTACTCCCTATCGGTCGCTCGCGGTCTCTTATACCTTCCCCTTCTCTCTTTCGTTCTCTCGCTCTTCAGCGGCTTTTTTGCGCGCGGCTTCGACGATACTTTTGCCTTTTTTTCATAGTAAAAAGTTAATTAGTGTTTCGTGTTTTTATCGTCCGTCTCTCTCTCTCTCTCTCTCTTTCTCTCTCTCTTTCTCTCCAGCTCGCGCGCTACCCCTGTCTTTATTTTGTCTACTTTTGCCGAAGAGAGGTGACTCGATTTATTACGCGGTAATTAAGTGCGACGCGCGCTAGTTCGTGCGCGAGGCAAATTTTTTTTTCAGCAAGTCCACGCATCTGTACGGGGAATCCAGGACGGAGGAAAGCGTCGAAGAGTCAGATTAATTCGGCGCAATCAATCAAATTCGAGTTGTGGAGCTCGTTTTGGTGCGAGCGAGTGAGCGAACGCGCGCGTGATTCGATAATTTCTACCGCTGATTGGCATTAGCAGGCAATAAATTACTCGACGATGGTGAAAAGGAAAAAGTACGTTGGATAATTGAAAGGAGTTTTTTAGTATTATTTAAAATCGTGATGTGTCAAGAAGTTCAAAGGAATTAGATTTTCTTTCATTAAAGGTGAATAGCGGATCGAAGAAAACTAGTTCTGCTAAAAGTGCTAAATGACAGTCGAGGTAATGCCAAGATTTAATGACAAATGAATGTCTAATTTTTCATAGCATGAGTACATCCAGTAGGAAATTCCGATTTAACCTATAATTTATTATTTAAATGAAAAGTGGTATTTATCGAAAAGACATGAATAGAAGTATTAAATAATTTGTTTTCGACTCAATGTATGTATTGGATTCGTGTCACTTTAACTTTTTCATTCATTAAAATTTAAATACCTGTATTGAATATAAGTATTGAAAATTTAGACTATTTTAAAATTCTTTTTCAATAATAAATTTTCTAGTAATCATGTCATAGTTATATTTATAAAAATCCAAGAACTCAAAATGACTTACAGCGAAGTATATATAATTGCACGACGAAATGTAAATGGATTGAATAATGTATTTTTTCCATGACTTATGTGGCTGCACTGCCACCAGCTAATTATATCCAAATAACTGGGTAGCAGTACTTAAGTGTAAATATACGGAAATTTAAAGGTCTTTGACACCACATATAATTCCTTAATAATTTCTCAAAGTAAGAGTTTTTTTATCAAAATCTGCGTCACTACCTTAATTGAGTTATTAAAGTACGTTAACAATTTTAGTTTGTGTTTCCAACTGAAAATCTTAAAATAATCATTAAATCGTTATGTTATACCAACGAAAAATTTTTAAATTTCTGTCGATATTCAACTACTAAACTGACACGGTTAATAAAAATATAACTAAGCGTAATTAGTAGAAATTTTGTTACATGGTATAGAGATTTTCGGCAACGGTGTACAGCAATCACTCATTACTTTTAAATACGCTAATGAAGTTTAATTACGCTACACTCATTTAACGAAATAATAAAGGTTGCTCAGGTCCGTAAAAATAACGAGCGAAGAATTTGGGCGTCGTGCTCGCAGACAGGGAAGTCACCGTTATATTATTAATATAGCGACGAAAGACGCATGGATTGACTGCATCCTGCGATTATCTTTATACATATATATACGTAACTCACACGTATCATTTCCTTCATTGAGATGCCAAAATAATCAAAATCTTATATGCCTTCGTCTTCAGTTATTTCACGCGTTGCTTTATCGCACTAAATTTGTAACTGTTATTTTTGGACTTTTGACTTTCGATCATATTATTCCAACTGCGTTATGCGGAAAGCTAAATTTATTGGTTTTAAATTAATACCGTGTCTCCTAAATTTATCAAATTAACCGTTAGTAATTTAATTACTATAACGTTACGTAATTATTACATAGTATACTTTGTGATTATTTTTGGAATTAGATATTTTCTATTCGACTAACTGAATTTAAATCTAAATTAGATTAGACATGAATTTATCCAACATTAAAGTTGAAGATTTTTGAAACACAAACAAAATTTAATTTGTTTGTTTAACTTTTGCAAACAAGATTCAGACAACAAAAGTTATTAGTTTTTTGTAACTGTTTTAACATGTACATGGCATTAATGTAATATAGCAAACAATATTATTTCAATGAAAAAGAATATGGTAATTTTGTCCGTTAGTTAACTTATTGTTCGAAAATTTACCATTTCCGTCTTTCCGTCTTTTACGACAGCCATGCAGGCTGCGCTTGCACGCACGTCCCACCAGATTTCTCCAGTCCCATGAAGGCAATTTCCGGAAAAAGCCATAAAATCGTCAGACCCCTTCAATGTGAAAAGCCAAATCCCCATTATGCATCCCGCTGCTCTTAAAACGCATCGCCAGCTCCCGGGTTTCCGGATCCAGTCCATGGTCTCTCTCGCCTCCTATAGTCTCCTTTTTTTTTGCTAACATCATGAATTGCCCATTGGTCGGACGCCGCTTCACCCCAGTAAAAAAAAAAGAATAATACACATACGAAACTAAGAAACGAAGTTTTTCCAAACAGGACGGTTGGAAAGTGTATATATATATATATATATAGTGAAACTTTAAAATGCCTAACTTCAGCGATCCGTTTCCACCGAATTTTAGCCAAGTATATACATATACATTAATAATCTGAGAGTTTCACCTCTCGACCACCCATTGCGTAACCGAAAACAAAAAATCTGAGTCACGGTAGATCAAAATCGCTTTAGTTCCTGCGGTCACGAAACATGCTCCATCGATCTTATCACATCCCAAACCTTTACCCACCATCAGCACCAGCAGCAGCAGCAGCATCGCTGTGCGTCTTCCACAAGACGAAGAAAACACGTATCATCCCCATTCCCATCACAACACGTACACCGAAACGATTTCGTTAAATCGAACCACAAAACACCACCGTGACATTTGTTCCATCGCACTTATATATATACTCCCATCTCTCCCTCTCAGACACGCACTAAACATACATATATACATACCGGCATCGTCGCTTCTCAAGTTGCACACCACGAGGTTTTCCGGAAAAAGCCATAAAATCAGACCACTCGCACCACTGGTCAAAGCTCTCAAATTCTCAGTCACACCCTCCATTATTATTATACGCGCGCGTTTCTCTCTCTCTCTCTCTTTCTCTGCACACTGGAGGCTCTCCTCCCCCTTTTTCGCCAACTTTATGAATTTCGTAGCGGCTACACACGTGCGCGAGTAGTGCGTGTATATAAGTGCGGTCGCGCAAGTACTCACATATATATATATGTATACGCAAGAGTCGTATAATCCTGGCACTGCGTGTACGTGTGTGCAGCTGCATATAGTAGCGACCTGCTGCAGTAAAGTCAGTTCGCGCGTGTAAACACCCTCGGCGAGGAGCGACCGCCGCTGCTGCCGCGACTTTTTACGACTGGGATATTGACGTTTACTATCTGATACCTGGGAAAACTAATCCTTACGACATCCGAGAGATTTACGCTCGCGTTTCATTTCATAAAGAGAGAGAGAGAGACTGTCGGAAAAAGGAGAGTGCATGGTGACGAGAGGAAGGGAGAGCATGTCAGTCTATGCATCTGTCCTCGTAAAAGTTAGCCTGTCGACAATCGCATTTGCAACGTCCCGCTTACTCGCGCGTACTTGCATAATCCGTGAGTTCCGAAAATCATAAAACGAAGAACCGTCAATGGTGTGTGTGTGTGTGTGTGTGCCGCGTTCCTATATGTACGGTAGGGGGTTTGTTAAAAAAGGAGAGGAAAAAAAGCGAACGGAGAAGCAAACGCGACTGCGCGGGTATATATATATATAGAGCCATTGTGTCCGGAGTGTACTATAACCTTTGAGGTGCGCGATCGTTGGCGAGCGATAGCGCGTCTCTCTCTCTCTCTCTTTTTTTTATTTGCACTGCAAAAGGCGGATTCGAGCGCGCGAGAGTATACAAGATAAAGAAAAAGGCAACCGCTGTGTTCGCGTCAGAGAAAAGCCAACGGCCGGACGGATGGAAAAGTGGTGAGAAAATTGATCTCGTAAATATCACGCCGTCGCGGTGGCCGACGCCTTTTTCCGAACTGTTAAAGATCGTATTTTATAAATAACGAAAAAACTTCTCTCTCGATTCTCTTTGCGCGGCTACGCGAAGATTTAAGTGAGCCGATAAATCGTGTGGAAAAACTCACGCGTGTATCGAGGGTAAAAAAAAAAGCGGCGAGCGCGCGAGCTGTGAAAAATACCGCGGAAAGCTCTAATTTCAATCTTATGATCTCGCGCGATCGTAAATTGCCGCGGGATGGTAGGTACCACAATGAGGAACTTTTGCGAAAAAACTAATTTATAATGTTTGAAAACCTTTAGAGCACTCCCGCGTTTTTTTCGCTGTAAATGTTACGGCATTATTTGGGTGAAAAAAGTGCTGGATAAAAAAACTGGGAACTGTATCGTCTGTATTTTAGATAGGTATCTGAAACCCCTTAGGGTATCGTCACCCCTCGCTAGACTATAAAACAAAAAAAAAAGCAAAAGAAGCGTTGCACCCTGAAGGGCTCCGACGCTTTAGCTATATAGGATTACTGATTTATTAATTTTCTATTGAATGCTCGTAAAACTAAATTAATTGTTTGACGGTAATTATAAGTAGCATTGTTGTAAATATTTATTGTTGTAAACGCGTTGAATAACATTTCATGGTCTAGACTTCATCAAAACCATTGTAGGAGCTACCATATATTTTTTTATTTTAACTGCCTTTGAAATCCATTTGATATTTATAGGTTTATAAATTAATAAAAATAAAGTACTAAGTTTTTAAAAATATGAAAGAAATAAAACTTGAACGTGAGAAAGTAAAAATAACAATATCGATTTTTTGTTCTAGCATTTTCAATGATCATACTATACACATATTGTTGTTAAGTTGCATATCCTAATGGAAAAAAAAATTGTTTTATTGAAAAATATAATTGAATATACTTTGGAGTTTCTTTTATTATTAAATTTAATACATCGTTTTCCCAAGATCGGATATTTATTTTGTCTAGGTCGTTGTCTGCCCCAAAGCAATATCAAATTTTTAAATTATAAAATAATGTTTATCTTACAGTACAGCGTTTTAATATAAGTGAGAGATACATTTTCTTAGCATGACGTTCGCTGGAAGTGGAAGAGAATAAAGTACACAAGACAACAGAAGCACGTAAAAAGAACATAAGAAGACACGAGGTATGACTTCAACTTATAGTCGAGATGTGTAACTTCTTGGCAGTCACGTGAAGTTTGCCCTGCAGTGTATACACAGACGAAGTAGGCGAATACCCGTGCACGTAAATAATATACACTGTCTCCTTGGGCTTATTTTCTTTAAAAAAAAAAAGCTACTGTACGTGGCTATTTCATAGTGCGAAGTATAGTTGAATTCTAGAAATTCACTTTATAATTTTTTAATAAGACAAGCATAATTGTTAAATCTATATTTTATTTAAAATTATATTTTCTTATATATAAAAACTTATTTTGTAAATTTTTCGCAAAGCCGTTAATTTGTAAAATTATAACTAATGATGAATAAAGCTCATTTTGAATGATTCAATATTTCTATATAACCTACACAAAATTATTGACTTCCTCCTTTTTTTTTATTAGAGTCATAAAATTATCATGCTACGAGTACATAATTATACGTCCGTCATTCACCGACGGAGTTTTATTTAATAATTATAAGTTAATAAGGAAATAATTGCGATTAATCATCAAATCCTTGAATTTACAAATATAAAAATATATAAATTTACATTAAAAAATAACTTCTGATACAAGTTATATCGACAAATGAAAGAGACTGATTGTAACAAAAGTATCAGCGTCTCTATAGAACCTTCATTATCGAGGTGAAGTTTCAAACGAATCGATTGAATTGAATCTGAAAAAGCTCTTTCCATTTGCAAAAAAAAACAACATTCTTACAAGTATAACCATACCACTAATCCATATCCTACAGCAGATAAAATAATATACAGTGTATAAAGACAAACGAAATATTATTCACTTCGATCACCCACACACACACACACACATATATATATATATATACACAATATAAATGAATAACGAGTGTGACTGTATCAGCGACGCGAGCGCGTAAACCACGGCATAATCTCCCTCATATCCGCTCCCGCACGTGCACCACATCGCGCGCACCCATACTTATACACACACACACACATATTCATATAGGCGTAATTGTGTGTATATAAGAGTATGAACGCCAAGACGCGATGTATTCAGTGCCTCGTCAATGGCTTCGTTTCCAACATGCTCGCGAAGCTGCGACGTATATGACGTGTCGATGACTTTGAGGAAGTTCGGCATTGAACGCTCCCCCGCTCGCGTGCACATGCTCGCGATTAATGGCCACGTACGCGTGTGTATGTATGTGTATGCATGTACATCATGTGTATAATACGTATAAGGAGAATGCAATTATTCGTGTAATGCCGCGATCGGTTCGTGGAGCGTGCGCGTACGCATTGACGACACTTGGAAATATTAATTGATAATTACTGAGAGGAAGCCGTCTTGAATTAAGATCGATCGTTGAAACTTGCAAATCTAGCAATTCAGTGTATAATGATGCTCGCGTTAATATTTGTGTACATAATCGGCTATAGCGAGTTAGCTTATACATATACGTGTATCGTCTGGTTTATCACACTGACCTTCGCAACAAGTTGCAACAGTGTTTTCAAGTTTATGCTTTTATACCCATATATACGTATGCGGTACGTCGACGGAAACGTGATTCTAGTTTGATATGAAATATATAGTTTTGTACGTTGTTCAGTAATATAGCGATTAATTAAAAATAATATTCTGTTGGCGAATGCTTTGACAAACTCGTTTTATTTACATATTAACGTGTATGTTATATCAATATAGAAGCAAAATTGGTCACTTGACCAACTTTAACAATCACAACTTGCAAAAACCCTTTAACCCTTTTCATTATCAGAGGCAATTAATCTTTTAACAAATTTTTGTAATCTTCATTTATATAGAAGAAAGAGGCAATCGCTCGTGCTGCACCCAAACATGAAATCCATCGTCATTAATTAACGCTAACTATTAAAAAGAGCTTCGGAAAATTTAGAGCTTACACAGAGTCGCTAAGCCTCCCGGTAAATTATCGCCCATCCACGGTTATTTACCTACCCTTCTCCTACGTTCGAAGCTAATCCGCTTTATAGCCTATTTCCAAGATAATTCTTTATTCCCTCACCGACACGTCGACGTGTCGCGGGAGGCGCATATCCGGTCTTCCGGCTCTCTCTCTCTCTCTTTCCCCCTCCAGTCTGTATATCTCCAACTCCCGTGGCACCCCTTCATATAGCGACGCAACGTTGTGTTACGAATTCAAATTACTACGACGACATCGCTAGTTTCCAAGATCTCGAAATTCGCTGCTCTATAATATCTCCCTCCTCCTCCTCCTCCTCCTCCCCTTCGTTCGAGGCCATCCACACGCAGGTATACAGAGTCTCCGTATGTACGTTATATATGTGTGTATATAATACGCGCGAGCGGCTGACGCACGCGGTATACGCCAAGAGGAGATCACCGCGCGTGCCAGCGATCTACTATGTGTGTTATATATACTGTATGTCTGTGTGTGTGTATAGTCGTCTAGAGCGTATATATGTAGAAGAGACGAAGAGGGAGATATATAGAGATAGAGAGAGGGAGAGCGTATCTTTGACGCGAGCGTTAAACTGCACGCGGGTGAGTGGGAGGATGAGGGAGGGAGGAGGGGAGAGAGATACAGAGACCTTCGCCTTGGCATAACACTAGGAAATCGTTAAAATTAGTCTCTTTTGCTGGCGATTCTTAGCATTTTTCTCATGTCATTCACCAACGGTTACTGGGAGGGCAGAGAGGGGAAGATTTTAATTTTAAGTGATTTGGACGGTGCCCGAACATTTTTTCCTAATAGCTATGTGATTAGCGCGGTGAGAAAAGTTTTCTATACCATCTGATATATCAGTGTCTGTAGGTGAAAAAAAAAATTAAGTCGGGTGATGCGTGTGATAATTTTTTTATCTGTTTTACTTTCGACAGCAGTCATTATTATAAATAATAATAGTATATTTTTAAAACTTACGCATCTTTGAAAAAAATCTTTTTTACGACATTTTGAATTTCCTATTAATTATAGCGCTTCGATAATTTGCTTCCGCTTTGTGGATTTACACCATTAAACTTCCATCGTATTTATAAATATTACCTACTCTTTTTTAACTTCCCTCGAGTATGGTTTTAATGTTTTCTTAAGAAGAGAGTTGCTTTATGAATTCTCAGAATGAAAATTAGAGGCCAAGTGGCATTTGCAACTATATAGCTTACAAAAACCCACTGGTTAACAATTAAAAAACATTTAATGACATAATGGGATTAACGAACTAATTATATCAACTATAAATTTATCTTTAAACAATTACGTCAGCGCGTGTTTATCGTACGTTGGAATGAATTACTTACTGCCTTTTGGCTTAAACTTTTTCATTGCATCATCTCAAATTTTAGTACAAAATTATTATTTACCGGTGAATTGACTCTAAAAAAGCGGCAGTCTTGTGTGTAATACGAAAAATAACTGTCTCAAATGGTTACACATGCAAATTTATAAAAGTTAGATTTTTTAATAATGGTGATTTTGTAGCTTTTTTTTTATTTTTTAAGTAAGTTGCAATTTTAAAAGTAATAAAAATGGAGGCAAAAATAATTATAGCAAATGGGTATTACTAATGCTTCGCAATTATGAATAACGGATCATCAATTACGAAATTAAGGAAATTAAAATCGATTTGCTCGGTCTAAAAAGATTTTCATAATTTATACAAATAAAATTGAAAGACATAAAATTGCAATTGGACAAAAATTGCATGTATTAAACATAAAAATATTCTGTAGTGTGTGTACACGTAATAGTTTACTATGATGAATATTTACAATATTTTACATATCATTACCTTAGTTTCCAGCACTATACTTCTAAGTAAAAAGTGCCGCTTTGAAATTGAAATGCTCATCATTATAAATGCAAATGTTAGGTGTTACAAACATAACAATTTTCCATTATTTAACTAACACCTACATACATACGATACATGTAAAGGTTCAATAATCATGTTGACATATCGTTTAAAAGTAAACTCAATTCATATAAATTAATAATTTATTAACTGATAGTGTAATATCAATCTCAACATAAACAATCTACCTAGTAAAATAAAGAAATCTTTACTCGAAAATACCATCAATTGATTTCATCACTTCTTATCTCATTTCCACTTCAGAGTATTTTCAAACACAGATAACGAATACTGGCTTTTTAAAAACTAATATTTAAAATTTTTTTTCTCAAACCTGTAAAAAATACACTATACCACATTCACTTGAGTCCCAATGACATTGTCAATGTTACTTAATACTCGGTAAAAAAAAAATAATTTTTACAGCAGTTTTATTATATACTTCAAGTTGTGAAAATGGCGTAATAACTATTTGTTAGCTAATTAAACTAAATAAAATGTTATTTGCGTAGACTATTTTATTGACACTCAACCGGTCTGTAATAATGATAACATACGTTATATTGCGAAAATAACAGTTGAACAAACGCAACAATACAGAAACAACTTTCCACCAATATACCAGTACACAGCAACTAAAAGCAAAAAATAATAAACATTTGCAGCAACTCTCCCCCACTGACCACTAAAAGAAACTTTATAATGAATCGATACATAACAATATCGATCACACGCGCGCTTCTCACGTTCTCCCGTAATAAACGACCCCTCGACGAAAAACTATTTCCCCCCTCGCGCGTAAAATTCAAAAAAGCGCAATAAAATTTCGAAAAACCGATCGAGACTCCCCCTTCCGAAATATCACGGCGTTTCCCAAAGACCCATAAAAATCCCCCTCGATGTATATATATACACATACTCCGCGCAGGCAAAGCGCTGCGAGCGCTCTGAACCGTGAGCATGTCCTGCTGGACGCACGGCTCGTACCCGTCTGCAACTTCGGCGCTCTTCTGCATCCCTGCGGGACGTGTGGAAGCTCCTGCAAAAAAGCAACCCGCAGCTCGGTAGTAGTAGTGGGGGGGAGAGATAGAACCCCGATGCACATACGTATATGTTGCACATATATATATGTATATACCCTCACCACGACTGGTGGCGCGCGCACGCGCGTTTCGCACTACACACAATCTCGCTGCTGCGTTTCTCCCACTCGTGCCCGCGGCGACGGCGGCGGCTCGAGCGAGAGCGGAATGGAAAATGGTGGGGGAAATAGCGGCGGTGGCGGCGGCGGCGGCAGCGGTGCGCTCGCACACACCAGCTGATGCGCCGCCGTACAGTCGCTAGTCGGACGCGTATAGTTAGCGGTCGCGCAAAGCCGCGCGAGCCAGTAGCACACGAGAGCTCGTCGAGCGAGCATCGTGCCCCATATACGCAATATACACACACGTATCTGTTGCCGGCTTAGTCTCTGTGGTGATATCCTGGAGAGAGTATATAACTGAGATAGTCTCAGTTAGTCAGTCGGGACTTTGAGCGTGAGGATGTCAGCGACGAATGATCGGTCGAGAAGAGTTAGTAGCTGCACGGGACCGAGGATCAATCAGTAGTTGTTGTTGATATATATATATACATTTATCGCGCGTGTAAGACTGCACAGACATCATAGCGCGGAGTGTTTAAGAAAAAACTGCACGTATATATATAGAAGAGATAAATAGTCGTCGTCGCGAGGCTCACTATCTCCTGTTGCATATATGCGCACCAGTGAGGCAGGAGCAGTTTTGTTGCTGCCGCCGGCCAACAACCGCCACCACCACCACCACCGAAGCATCTTCCGAACAATTTTTTTATCGGCTTCCTCATCGGACGTTGTTGCAATATTATTATATTTCGCTTATAATAGCGCCGCCGCCTCGTAGTCGCCACCTCGGCGAACGTAAACAAACTGTGCGAGACACGAGAGAAAAAGTATACACACAGCGCGAGTGGCATATATACGCGCCTTCGCGAAGGTCGGACACGGAGGTATACACTGATCCGAAGACAAGAAGAGATCGTTTGATCGCGAGTGTGGTGATACAATAATAAATTAAGAAAAAAAAATAAGAGAAAAATATCCGGTCAAAAGTGAAGTGACCACGGGAGTTCGCGCGCCAATATTTTTCTTGAGCAGGATTGTCGCAAGCTCGGAAAAAATGGTGCCACAACAGCAGGACAGCCCCTCAAGCTCAGGTGTACCGCTTTTCGGCTCGCTTCTCGTTGACAAGAACTCGTCAACACCTTATTCTGATGCCACACAGGTAATTAACTTACACTCATATACACACACCTACACACATATATA
>JAYJLV010000046.1:897441-909715 GCA_036873485.1 Torymus texanus | reverse complement strand
GCTTGGCTTAGCCGTATATGGTGAGATAAGCGTATATATACATATATATATATATATATATATATATATATATATATATATATGGTATATACGTATAGAGGCGAGGTTGGACCAGCTGCTTGCGGAGCTCCATCCTCTCTTTCGTGAAAGCCCGCGGAGAGTTTCTTTTCTCCGCGTACGCTGTGTTTCTCCCTCTCGTTCCCTGAAAGAGAGGTCTAATGATCGATGCAGCCGCAATTACGCCCGAGAGGCTCTCCTCGCTTGAGAAACGGGAGATAAATGCGAGATAAAGTATACGAGGAGGGAGAATGAGAGACAGCGATGATGAAAGTTTTTCGTTGTTGTGTGCGCTGGCTATGGTGGCAGCGCGAATTTTCTGCGTACGTATGTTTTTCTGCCCACGCGGCAGGAGAAGCTACATGAGTGCGTCGGACGAATTTTACGGCGCGTAGTTTGGGAATGATTTTTAACGCCGAAAATTTTACGATAAGTGGACGTGGGCTCATTCTTCCCCTTCTTCCTGTGGTAGTGAAATTTCGGTTCGCATTGCGCGACGCACATCATACGGGTACGCAGCAGAGAGATAAAAAACGTCACTAAACTTTCGGTTTTTACAAAGCCTTTCTCGATAATTGATTCCTCGGATCCGTGTGTGTATATGACTGTGTAGTAATCCGGGTCGAAGTGTATACTCACTCTTTTTCTCGGCTTTCCAGGATAAAAGCCGTCCTTTTCACTTTCCATTATTATACCCGTTGCACAATGCGCGAGCAACAATAATACACGGAGAAACGTACTCAAAAGTAAAATTAATGACACAGTATCACACACTGTGCCCGGTTAAATCCCATAATTGATATAACACTCGAATCCAGGCCGCTATATTATACCTCGTCGATGAGTTACAGTCTCACGTATACGTGCGCATTCGAGATTCCTCAGCTAATCTGAAAACACGAGAGCCAACGTTGCTACCACCACGCTCATCACCTCCCCCTTTCTTTAAAGGGCCATCGTAGCTAGCAATACAAAAAAAAACTTCACCTGCCGGCTGCGTATAATGTATAGTCACGGCTGCTCGAAGGGGGAGAGAAAAAGTCAAGGGACTATGAGAGAGCAGATTACAAGCACGAATATAAGCCGAACGAGGCCGATTGCGATTGTGCGCAACGCAGCGCTAGCTAGCTCTCATCGCGTCGACTACCTGACGCTTGATGTAGTCCGGTTATACCGGAGTTGAGGGACACTCGTATACACATATATACGTACACGCGAGCCTCGTTATTACGTGAGTGCTGCATTAGAAAAGCGAGCGCGGGGTGCTCAATCTTACCGGCCTCTGACAGCTAATGAAGATTGGTCGGGCTTTTTTTTCGGGGAGTTCAACCCTTTGGGTTGCACTGTTCGCGCGGTGGGAAATACGTCCCCGTGGCTCCTTTTCTCACAGTGTTCAATTCTCTTTTTTTTCCATCGTTTAACGTCTCATGCGTCAGCCGGTACTTGTCATACAACTGTCTTTTATAAAACGTTTTCGTTTATTAATTAACTAAAATCGTCTACAATGATTATCAAATTTTTTTTTCTACACCTTCCCAATCACACTTCTATAACTCTTGCCGATGCATCACTATACCAACCGCGAAAGCAGCAGCATCTTCATGTCCGATATAAATATACTACGCTCCCTCTCAGCTTTGAAATAAAACGAAAAAAAGTAGAAGTATAGCAGTAGGTAGGTCGGCCGATACGTATACACACACGTTTGCTCGTGGTCGTGGGGGGATCCTTAGCATATCGTAAGTCGGCGCTCTCCTCGTAACCTACATCGTGAGAGGCGATCTCTCTCTCGTCGCTCTCCTTTACTCTCTTTCTCTCTCTCCCTCGTGCAACGACCGCGCGCGCGCATACATCTGAAAGTATAATAGGTAAGCGCGCGCTGTTATGGCATTAGCATACGCCGCCGTCTAATAAGCAACGCAAATCCCCGGTACAGCAGTGGCGGCTGCTGCTGCTGCTGCTGTAGCAGCTCTTTCCTGAGAGCTGTATATGTATGTGTGTGTGTCCTTGTGTCGCGAGACGACGACGCGCTGTAATTCGGTAATTGCATAACGCGGGCGAGCTTTTCTTCGAAGTTTTTTTTTGCTTTCCACGGGTGATGAGAAGAACTTCGCAACTTTTCATGTACAAAATGAGAGAAAGGTAATTGTAGTTTGTGGGATCGGTTAGCCGGAGATTGGATTTAATGTATGCACTCGTGTTAGCATAGGTAATTACGCGGTGTGTCGATAAATCGGAATTTCTTGTTTCTGTACATTGATACATTCACCGACCGATGAATTAAACAAACGTGTACCCTTGGATGTTCAAGTCTCGTGATACTTGAGAATAACGTTTTTATTAATTGAACAATCTAAATTTATTGTAATCGCCAATCGACTTATATCACTATTCTACAAATGTATACTCGTGTCTTTGCTTGCCTTATCGATTATCCTCTAAATATACATAGGAATGCATATTATCGCAACCAACAAAGTAATCGTCTTTGCAAATAACGACTACCTAAGCCTAGAGAATAGGAAATTTACGCGTATATACTCTTAATGCACCCTATTTATGCGCATTCGACTGTCTCACCCTCTTTCTTCCGTTCGCGTAAAGCTCGGTGTTTATCAAGACTTTCCGAGATAGAGAAGTATTATTTATATCTCCGCGTATGTCTCATTCTCGCTCGCTACTGCTAGTCGCGAAACGGGTTTTTCGACGTAAATCCACGGAAACTTTATATACGGTTGCCTGATGGTATTACACATACATTCATATACACGCGGGTATAAATGTACACACATATACTTACAGTGAGATACATTGAAAGGAGAAGAAAAAAAAACGCGAAATTACCGAAGTTAATGGCATGTCTACGTGCGCTACTACAAAGTACATAAGAAAGAGAGAGACGGAGTTAGACACAGGACGCGTGCCACGCTGCCTCGGGCGCACGTAGCTTCGTGGAAATATGACTTTCGCGCGTTTTCAAGGTCCCTCCTATGCTCCCCACCCGCGTACTACACTGCACTCACGCAGATATACCCAGTCGCTACGACGCGCGAGAGGAGGAATCATCGTCGTCTTTCCTTTTCTCAATCACATATCTTCTCTCTCTCTTTCTCTCTTGCTCTTCCTTTCCGTCACGTATATCGGTTCGATAAGCTAATCGAGCCGCGACCTGTAATTCCCTCTATAAGCAACTTTCATTGAGCTCTGAGCTGCCGCCGCCGTTGCTGCACAATGTTGTGTGTGTGTGTGTGTGTGTGTGTGTGTGTGTGTGTGTGTGTGTGTGTATATATATATGCTTTCAGATAATTGACGAATCAGTGAGTGAGCGAGCGTGCTGTCAAGGCTAAATGAGCCGAGCACATAAACTGTGCAGTGCGGTTCGCAAAGAAATGCATCAATCAGAGCGAAATTATCAAAATGACCGAGAATGAGACAACGACGATTCCGACGTCGCTGTAGCCGTGGTTAAAGCGAGCGGGGGTATTTTATACGGGTTTCAAAATGGTTTTATGGATTCCGCGAATCTGCAGCACTAGGGGAACTTGAGTGTCGAACCACGATTAGTTGCGACAAGCGTTTTTATGTGTGTGTGTGTGTGTGTGTGTGTGTGTGTGTGTGTGTGTGTGTGTATATATATATATATATATATATATTACATATCAGCATAAACATGAATTGATAAAATCTACTAAAATTACTTTTAAGCGCATTTGTTGTTCGCTATCTTTGTATTCGCAAGTAGTATAAAGACGCGCGTAAAAAAAAGAAATATATAGTTTAAACGGTTGAAGGTTCATTCGGGCTCATCGCGAGCGTAGATCCATTACACGCGTAACTACGGCGTTAAACGCGCGATCCTCGAACTCTACTGTCTTATACACCGGCATAAAATGTTATAGATATATATAGGCCTTTACACAGAACAACGACGTCGACTCTCCTATTGGCTGTAACGAAAAAAAAAAACTAGTGGTTGTACAAACCCGGGAAAACTTTTCTCGAAGCGATCGATCGAGTGAGTATGGACTAGAACTAAGGCGATTGAATCGCGGTTGGCTAACAGAACTTTCTTGCTCCGCCCTCTGTGTGTCTCATTATTTCACGATGCGTCGCTCACCCTTCCTCCTCTACAATCCGATTGGCAGTTGTATATAGCGCGATTTTTTCCCTCCCCTCCGCGCAATGGGGGAGGCAAGAGAAACTATGCGCTCATTTTTCTTAGGTGATGTCATTCAGCCCCCCCCCCTCTCTACTTTACGCAAGTTTTACGCGTTATGCATATAGGTGTATATACATATATGTATTAATGGAAAATTGACATCAACGACGGGTCGTGGTTTATCGGGGGTCAGTTTCGCACTGTTATTCTTTTTCTTCGCGCGAACTAATACGAGGACGAGTGATTTATTCAACGCTGTTATTACTATCGCGTATGTATGTAAGCTCATTGGTGAACATATTATCCGCGTACAGCCTTGCCCGATATTTAGGTGTCGGCCCTATGTTTCCTCAGTCCCCGAGTGTTACTATTAATTATTATACTTTATAATCAGATATACGCGTGCCACTTGAAGGAGAATCGATATTCGGTAGGCGTGTCATTACGCGACTATAATGTGCGAGTGCAACTCATTCCTCTCTCTATAAATACGCGACGACGAATCGGAAAAGAATAAACTTTTTTAAGGCTGTGTAATTAGCAAAAGGTTGGCCAAAGGTAAGGAGTTCAGCAGGACAGAGCAAGTATAATTGTATAGTAACTATTAATGACGAGTTTAGTGCGCTTCTGAAAAGTGCGTGCTACTTCCACTGCCGCGTGAATATTGCATCATTGACGTGTATAACGACACTTATATATATGTATATAACTATTCGTAAAGTCGTAATTCAGTTCCCTTGAAAAAAGAGTCGCGTTAAAGTCATCTCGTTCCTTATACGAGCGCACGTTGCACTCAAAATTACACACGCACACATATACGCACCTCGAGCCGGTTAACTATTTAGCTGGCGAGGAGAGATGTAAAAATTGAAAAGTCTTATTAAGAAAGTGAAAAAGAGCGACCTCGAGTAGCGGCGCTTGAAATTAAAATTATATCGCTACGCGTGGATGTATACATATATATATATATATATATAATATACACGGACACGTAAAATTGCCTTCCGAGAACTGTTCCTATTAGGCACTGCCGCCACAACTCGCTCGCGCTCGCCGTTCGACGTTTGTGTAATCGGAGCGTTTACGCGCTGATTGATGGTTCGCGATTTCGTCATTATACGAAAATGAAGGCGTGGGCAGCGCGAGCTATACGGTAACAGCAGCAGCAACAGCAGTGGCGACACGAGTCGCCCTCGGGCTGTCTCGTCTCTCGAGACGAGAGCTGAACACGTGCTACTACCACACGCGTACACGCGTGCGAGCTCTTATTATATACGGAACGTGTATGAATTTTTTTCTTTTTTTTTGTGACGAAAAAAAAAGACAGGCGAAGGAGAGAAGGAAGACGATGCGTAGAGGCTCGTTTCGGCATGGTTTTCGTTTATTTACGATGTAATTGCGCGTAATTGCGGATACAAAGTTTCTTGTAAAATGAAAAGTTTTCCGAGACGACGTGCATGGAGTGAGAGAGAAAAGGATAATTTACGAGTATAGTTCTTTTTTTTTATTGCGTTTTAATTGAGCCCGTGATTTTTTGCGCGACCATTTTCAAAAATTTTGTATTATTTTTTAAAGACACGCGTTCTCGCGCGCGCAAACCGCTAAATTACACAACCAGTGTTGAATAATGAGCACGAATTACGGGTACTTTTTTTATCTCTCCCTCAAAACGCCTGCATATCGTTGTTATTACGAAAAGTCGCTGAAACGTTAGAACGGCAATTTAAAACTTTGTATCTCCAGCGCTCGAGGAAAACTGCACGCAGCAAAGGTGTCTTTCGCGAGGTAATGAAAGGTTCGTCAGATCTCGTGCGATTATGACGAGAGAGAGAGAGAGGGAAAAAAACGCCACTCCTCCACTTAACTGTGCACTAGACGACGACGACTACGACGACGCGTGCATCGACTCACGTATGTACATTACACGTGTGTGTTCACGCACACGCGAATGGATCGCACGCTCGCGAGGATAATTCAAAGCCGCGCTCGCGCGAGCTGGAAAAATCAGCCATTACGGATTCAAGGCCTCGGTCCGCGCTAGCTACGAGAGAGAACGATTACACGGCGTATTACCAGCGGCTTCTGGCTATACGAACGACTAAGAGAGAAAGAGAGACGGAGACCGGCCGATGATTCTCATTTACAACACTTTGTCCCTCGTTTAATTAACCATTTCCACGAAAATTACTACACGCAAAACCTACAAGCGCAATTCGCTAAACCGGTGGTACGCGGCGGGCCTTCCTTGCGTCCTGTACTCTCCTCCTTTTTTATTCCACTGCACTTATACACACACACACATACTGGAAAACGTGTGTGTATATATATATATCGCGTGCTGCTATTTCGAACGGACAGTCTCGCGCGGTTACGCGAGATTTATCGCGTTTCGCGGTCGGTAGAGACACCGCGCGCGAGACTCTCGACGACTTGATGAATGGAAAAAATTGCAAGCGTAATTATCGTCTGAGGGGAAAAAGCAGATCGAGTAATTTGCAGAACTGAACAAAAAAAGCGCATCGCTCATTGTTTCTCGCGCGAGCGCTTTTTTCGAATTTGAAAATCCGCTTGTTCTTTTTTATATATATATATATAGATGTGCCGTTGTACATTTTTATCATTATTTTTTTTTTGTTCGTCTCCAGCAAGCGCAGTCGTTACGACGTGATAATGTTGTTTAAAAAATGTTTCTCAATGATTTCTAGAAAATTACACTGTATGCATATGCACGACACACGTTGTCAGCTACTTGCGCTAATATGATGAAATTCGCAACATGCCATTATCGCAATTATATTTCATTACTATTCAAAATTATACTCTTATATTGAGCTCGTGCACACGCGCGTATACTCTTAATATTTACTTGTTAATCACTCGGCGAGCGACTACTGCACAATCGGCCTTTATAAACCACACCGTAATAAAAGTCTTGGCGCAAAACACTTTCTTCTCGTTAGCCTCCCTCTCTCTCTCTCTCACTCTATTTCTGTTAGCGATTACTCTACTTAACCCACGAGTATTTACGACGATACCCCGTTTCCTCCCAACCGTTTTACAAAGTAAAAATAACAAATCTCCCCGCCCTTCGATAACCCTGAAAGAAAGAGGAAGGATTAGAAACTTTGCTAGGCGAAAACGACCGCGAGTGTGCCTCGTTTTCCCATAACGAAGTCCTTCCTCCCTCTCTCTCTCTCTCTCTCTCTTGCTCATGGTCGTTTCGAGCCTCAACCGGGACGTCGTCGTCGTAGTCGTCGTTTAATGGCATCCATTACGAATAATCGCGATAAGGGGCGCGTGGTTCGCGCCTCGTGCGCTCTCCTTGGCGACGCAAATCGAGCGAGTATAGTAGCATGGTCTCCGCGCGTAGCGGCAAAGACGCTCGATATCATTTCTCATTGTCAGATCGGCGATTTCTGAGAAGCGCGTCGTCATAATGCGCTCCTCCTCCTGCTGCTGCCGTTGTATAGTCTAGGACGTGTGCGGGAGTCTGAAGAGAAAAAAAACACGAGTGGCTCGTTTGTTGCGTTTAGATCGGATCGTTTCTTCGCTGAATTATACATGTATATATTATACGTGTGTACGTGCTACGCGAATACCTTCCTTCTATATTCTAATATAAAATGATGGGGAGATCGATGAAATATTTTTCGTTATACATCCTGTTATATAAAGAAAAAAGGAGTTGTTTGGATATTTTCTCATTTTCGCGTTCTTCCCACCACAGGGAGCTTAGATCGGCGTAGATGCGCGAACGAGTTAATGACGAAAATTCCAGTGCAACCTTCTTTCTTCTCGTCTCTCTCTTTTTTTTCGAGATAGAGAGATGCGCGTGCGATAAGCCGGAAGAGGCGCCGTTAAGACAGTCCTCGAAGGCCGTGTATGTGACGGCTATGTAGATGTATATATATGTGTTGGCGCGGGCGGACGCAAACTGCGTCGCAGGGAAACGACGACAGCGACAATCCTATTCGAAACTTTCTCACGTTCGCCGGGGCAAATGACGATTCCGTGTTCGACGCGCTGTACGTCTACGCACGTGACCGATGATCGCTCTGCGCGATTTCGCGCACCGTCGGCTTTTTAACGTCCGTCGAGTAGTTCTGCTACTGCTACTTGGTTATATATACACACACACACTAACTCCTTCCTAGTCTCGTTTCTCCTTTCCGGGGTCGCGACGCGCGCGCGAGCGCATTAACTTTTCATTGCGCGCACGCGAGAACGAAAAACCGAAGAGTAGGAGGTAGATAGATAGAGAGAAACGAGGTATTGTCCAAAAGACAATGCGACGAGGGAAGTTGTATGTGTATGCCGCCTGACCTTCATTCGATCTGAACAAGCGGAGGCCATTGTTGGGACAACGGTGCCTCCTTCGTGGCGTTGGATTAGGCCATCCTTTGCTCAATTAACGGCGAAAGCACGTTAACGCGACTCTCTCGCGACTTTATTTACATAGACCCGTTGTGCGCGCGCGCGTACGTCGCACGACTCTCAGCGGTAAGTCTTTTTGCCCCCTCCCCTTCTCTCTTTCACTATCTCTCGTACGGTGTCTTTTATCATGATACTAAACCTACAACTCTTTCTTCGGTTGAATTACGAACGCTATTTCAATCATGTGTCTTCGTTAATGAATTTCAGTATATATACGCCTCCAATCAGCACCCGCGCGTCGTTTTTCTTCGTCTGACAGCATTTTTCGAATTACACCGAGAAAAAAGATCATCGATTCATTTGTCTACACGTTCACTGCCTTGGCATCCGAACGATTTTCACCAACAAACATGGTTGAAGAAAAAAAAGGAAAATAAAAAATGAACCTGGCTCGTTATAAACTCGCGCGCCCGCACTGGCTCCTTCGATGATGATGAATTGGTTCCTCTGATTAGTATTTCCAAAGCCCATACACTTCGCTCTCTCTCACTCTCCCTGTCCTCTCTCTCTCTCTCTCTCTCTCTCTCTCTCTCTCTCGCACGCCCGTGCGATCGTAACGGGGTGTCGGTTTCTCCAGTCACCTAACCGGATGATTAAATAGAAGAGTGTACAGAGCACTCGCGAGTGAAAAAATCCGTCGAGTCAGCGCGCGTGCGCAGCACTGCGGTTTAATCCGACGACGGTGACTCGACTCTTTACACTCACTTACCCTGCGACTCGTTTCGTCTCTCTCTCTCTCTATCCTTCGTTCTCGTTCACTCACGTTATGTTATACATATATATATGTACAACCGGTCATCGCGTCCTATACCTGCCGCACGTACGCGCGCTCCATTACCGCCATTTAAATCTATGCCGTTGGCCGATTAGACGTCGACGTTAAATACTTTCCTCGCGTCGGGTCGCACATATACGCGCGGCTATTTTTTCTTACTCCCTTCTTCACCGCGGGGGTGCTATGTGTAGGCTTTCTGTGCCAGGTTATATCTAGTCGTACGTCGTGTGTGCCCTCGCGCTCGAGTCGATGAACGCCTACGCGCATGAATTTATTATGTTGGTGGGGAGAGGGGGTGGGCGGAGATCGTGAGTTGAAGTGCCCCTTCTTATTCATTGGCGCACGCAAGAAAGAGAGAAAGAGATATATAGAAAAAAAAGAGAGGGATACATAAGATGTCCTAGGTGCCCGTTGACGTGTCCCTTTTAACATTGGACGCCCCCACGATGCTACTACCGCTATTCTACCTCGACCGCGTATTTACCTATACGCACGTGCAATTAAGTCAAAGCAGGGAGATATTATAAATATATACCGTCTTGAGTTGAAGGTATGTATATAAAGGGTTAAACAAGTGTATATGGTATATTCTTGTTATTTATGAAATGATTAAAACGGTTACGTGATAAAGTTAATAAGAAAAAAATACCAGAATTATGGCTCGCGAATTTTGACAAAAACTACCTATGATTTTAATTGCTTTAGTAATCACGCATTAGAATCTCTATATCTGCAATTAATAAATGTTTCCTTGCTACGGAAATTGCCGGTAGTTTTCATATCATACAGTATCTGCAAAAACTAAAAGAAAAACTACAAGCGTTATACTTTATGACCTCTCATTAAGAGAACGTGAGCGGACGCTCGAAAAAAAATATCTCGGTTTCGCAAAACCTTATACCACCATGTACACCCTTATATTCGCGGCAAACATCAACCACACCACACTAATCATAAAACTTTTGTCACCCGCATAAATAATGCAGAGAACGCGACCAACGACAAAAAAAAAGAATACTGCGTTCGAACGACACTTTAGCACACCTTAAAATCGCTGCGTGATCATTGCCAGTCTCCTCTCCCCCCCTCCCCCCCGCTCCCCTCGAAATAAGTAATGCCTCACGCGTTATATATATATATATACTTACACACATCGCACGCATCCACGGAACTTTTTACAATGCACACCACTCGCTCTCGCGCGTGCACACGCACTTCGATACTACACACATTTATACACATACACCTAGGCATATTATTCAGCAATAGCCTGCAGCTGACGGAAGTGCTGCTGCTACTCTAAGGTCAGCGCCGAGGAGGCAGACCTGCATCTCAACGGTGTGGCCTTCGCAGCTCGAGCCATTATATGCCTCGCGCGCGATTGTACATGTGTAACGCGCGCACGCGCGCGCCCGTGGATTTCCATACGCGGAAAAAATGTGGCCTCGATCTCTCGAAGCAGAGTGTAATACGCATATATATACATACATATACATACATATATATATACGTCAGATGTGATTTTTATCTTGGAAAACTCGCGTGTGTCTGTATATATATATATATATGTACTGTGTGTTTCGAACACGTGGATCAAGATTTTTCGGAGCGAGTATAGGTGGGAGGGGGTGGGGGATACTTTTCGTGGAAGAGTACACGCGCGTGTGCGCGCCGCCGCACATGTAATGCGTTATTATCGGCTTTAACGGGCATTTTTAGTCTTGGCCATTATCTCAAATTGGCTCGTAAACGCCGCTAAACCGCTTATACACACTTTTTTTTTCGTTGCGGCTGCATCTCGTCGTTGTTGCTAACAAAGGCGACTCACTCACGGGCTTATATATATATATATGTTTAGCGAATTTTTCTGGTTTCCTTTTTTATGGTTATTGCTCGCTCACACGCTCGTTATCTCGCGCAGAAAAAAAAGAATGAGCCGGAGGCGTGCAGTAGTTTTCGAGGCCTTGATATTGATGCGTTGGTGGCGGTGGTGGTGATGGTGGTGGTGGACGCAGTTTTTAGACGTACTTTATGAGGGGTGCAAGTGTGACGAGAACATGCGTAACGCTGTTTCATGACAGCAAAAGGGAGTTTATTCATAAGATCCGTACCTATATAGAGAGCCCGGGAAGTTTCTGCCGACGTATTGTGCAAAGTCGCTGTATTATTTAAGCTGCGAAGATGCAGCGGAGGGTTTCTACCGCGCGATGTACTTATAATATATACGTGAATACGGTAAACGGCGAACGCCATATAATACACCGGGCGCTTTGAGGTTACATAAATGCGTCATTACTCGCTAGCTTTCGGTATAGATGTATATACTTTGCGACTTTGTATATATATATATATATATATATACCCATGTGCGATCTATTTCGACACATTTCGTTGGTAATACCTGCATGCATCGGGCTCTCTCTCTCTCGCTCTCTTGGGGTGGCAAAAAAGCGTCTGATTTACATTCGAACAATTTATCGCGTCAATTAAAATAAATCATTAAAAAGTCAAATGACGCTGCGCTGTGTTGAAACGCTCACTCTCTCTCTCTCTCTCTCTCTCTCTGGCTGACGCTGCAGTAGCGTAACGCTCGCTCGCTGTGTGTGTGTGTGTGTGTGTATATATATATATATATATATATACGTCTCTCTTGCCGGCGTAATCGCGCGCGAGTGATGCTTTGGATGAATCTCAGCGCACCAGCTTTCAAAGGCCAAGCGCGTCGAACTTTCCGTTCACGTGTATACGTGTGTGTGTGTGTCTGTGTATGTATGTGTGTGTGTGTGTGCGTGCGTGTGTGTGTGTGTGTGTGTGTGTGTGTGTGTGTGTGTGTGTGTGTGTGTGTGTGT
>JAYJLV010000046.1:877545-897341 GCA_036873485.1 Torymus texanus | reverse complement strand
GAGAGAGAGAGAGAGAGAGAGAGAGAGAGAGAGAGAGAGAGAGAGAGAGAGAGAGAGAGAGAGAGAGAGAGCAGTGACCGTTGCCGTTTCCAGGGTAGAAGTGTGAAAAACACGCCTTCGATTACCACCACATCCTGCTCGTCATTATTATCATAAGCTGATGCGCTCGCGAGCGAGGTTTACTGCGAGTATAAGCGAGTTTGCAAGTAACGCGAGGTGTGACAAAGTTCCCGTGAGAACTTCATGCGCGCGAGCGCGAGTAAGAAGAACTCCCCGGCGGCTTTTTAGAAGCGGCGCCTTTAGTCACGATCGAGTAACTCTCCTGTACCGCGCCGAGTAATTCCGAGCGCTGTAACTTACGAGCGAGTGCAAGCCGACGAGTGAGCGTTCGCTCCCGGGCATATAGGGAGTTTTCTCTTCGGTTGAGCATGTGTATGTATGTGCGCCGCTTCGTCGTATTTAAGCGGGCAATTAAGCGCGCGCGCTTCGTGTAACGAAGTCTTCGAGATGTTTTGAATGCGCTTTGAGGAAAAAAGCGCTGTGAAATTTCGCATTCGAAATTTCTCGGGATGAAATCGGGAGAAAATATTTGCACTCTACCGACCTCTCGACTTTATTACATACAAGAGATTTTCCACTGGCGAAAGCTAATTTACGAAACCTAAATAAATACTCATACCACAGAATTTATACATGATATCAATGAAAAAGTTAATGTTTAATTATCGCTCAAGAAAATCTTCTTCTGCTTTCTGTTACAGACAAAAAAGAACAATCCGAATCACATCAAGCGGCCTATGAATGCGTTCATGGTCTGGTCCCAGATCGAACGCAGGAAAATTTGCGAAGTCCAGCCCGATATGCACAACGCTGAAATCAGCAAGCGGCTCGGTCGCCGCTGGAAGACCCTCGACGAGGGCGAGCGCAGGCCCTTCATCGAAGAGGCCGAGAGGCTCCGACAGCTCCATATGATGGAGTATCCCGATTACAAATACAGGCCACGAAAGAAGACCAGCAAGCCAGTGCCCGCACCCAAGACGAAGGAGCTGAAAAAGAGCAAGAAGTCGTCGCCGTCGTCATCATCACTCTCCAGCTCCTCCTCGTCAGCCTCGTCTTCCACGAACTCGAGCCCGAACCCGGCCTCGCCTAGACTACGCAACGACACCAACAACAACCAACAGACGCCAGTAAAGAGGCTCCAGTCGGCATCTACGGCAATCCCCATATCCAGGCTCAAGGTCAGGCTCGCCCTCGACAAGAGGCCACAGACCACCGATTACACACCCACGCCGCCCATCGTCACTGCCAAGGTGCCCAGCAGCCCGTCCTGCGACACGCCCGACTCCCCCGAGTCAGCCAGCTTCTACGACGATCACTTCATCGACTGCAGCAGCCAGATGACGAGCGCTCTGCATCAACAGCAGCAACAGCTTCACCAGACGCAAGCACAGCTGCAGCACCAACAGCACCATTCTAAGCTGATCAAGCAGGAAATGGATTTCAACTCGACGGACTTCGCGAACGACAGGCTCTTGTCGTCGGTCAGGTCTTATGTACCAGATATAAACAGCCTCGCGAGGAACTTCCAGCGGGCATGCAACTCCAACGACGTGTACGTCAAGGAAGAGCCGCTCGAGATGAACGGCAGCAATTCCATGATTGGTGCTGCCTCGAGCACGACGCACGGCGTGAAGATAGAGGAGCCCACGAATCCTAGCCTCGCAGACCTCGACTCCCTGACGGACCTGCTCCAAATCCACCCGAACGACTTCAAGCTCGACCTCGACATGGAGACGATCACGACGGACCTCGAGGGCTTCGATCGCACGAATGGTGCCCACCCCGCTGCACACTTCTTCACCTGCCCGCCCGATGTCACGGACATGATCTCTGAAATCTCCGGTAATCCCGAGTGGGCCTTCTGAGACGGGCTGGATGACGGGGAGCTTGGACGCGATTCCGAGCTCTTCGACCACTTGGTCGTCGCCGTCTCGCCGTCTGCCCTGTCCTCGACTACTTCTAAACTTACTAGAAAGCTCAAGAAGAAGATGAAGAAAAACAAGAAGAAAAAGAGGAAGTCGAGGCAGCAGCAGCAGCAGCACAGCTGTGCCAGCCGTCTGTCCGCGGGAGTGTAACCAGTGGCGTTTTTTCTCGCCTCCTCCACGCAACCGTTCTCTCACTCGAATCATGCTGAGTTTTTGCAGAGGAGAGAGCGCCGGAGAGGTTGAAAGATAGATGGAGTTAAGAAAGAGAGAGAGAGAGAGAAAGAGAAGAGAAAGAAGAGCGGCTCCCAAGCGGAGCCGATATTCATACGTTGTGTTCATTACTAAGAAAACAAAAAGTGATCTCTATAAATCTATTTGCTTGTATCTCGGGAATATTGTGGACAATTGACGGGGGATACCCTTGTATTTCGGTTACTTGAGCAAAAAAGAAGTAACGTCCCATCGTGACGTTCCTCTATTTATCGGACTTTTTTCAAAAAAAAAAAAGAAAAAGAAAAAGAAAAAGGAAAAATGAAAAAGAACGCAGCAGCCAGGAGCACGCAGCGAAGAGAAAGAGTGACGGAAAGGACGAAAAAACAGCAAAAGTTTGTCGTACGCTCGCGCGTGCAAATTTTCGTCTCGCCTCGCACTCGCGCGTCGGCAGAGCATAACACAACAGCAAATGCTGCCACCGCCACTGTTGCTCGGTTTAAAGGGACGTGAATGCCTCTTTCGCGGTTTGTTTCCGGAGAGCAGCGCTAGCCCGGAAGCACGGGCCACTCGTCCCCGAGCCCCAGCTGTTTCCCGTCTGCATGCGCCAACTCACCCAGCCATCCGTTGGGAGAGCAAGAGCGAGATAGTGCGTATGTACGTTTCTGTCCTCTTGGCCCCTCTGGCTTCTGCTCACCTCCCTCACCCCAGCGCCATATAATGGGTCGTCGTCATCATCGCAGTCGTCGTCGTCAGCTGATCTCAACCGGTCCGCCAGCAGCAGCAGCAGCAGCAGCAACCCAGGCCGACCCTGCAACGACACACGCGTACGAGGACACCTTTTCTCCGTCTTTGTGAACTTTATAGGCGAGAGAGAGATAGAGAGCGAGAGGGTCCCCTTTGACTGCCTCGAGCTTCCCGGAAGGTTCCACGCAGCACTTTCCGGCTTTTGCTCTTTTTTGCCCCGCACTGATCCCGGGATGCGCGCTCGCGGGACTTCCGCGAAGTTCGAGAAGCGAGAAAAAAAAATGCAGTTCAGGGGCGCCCACGACGCAGCGGAGCGAGAGCGATGCGTCACGATTGTATGCCAATATATCCTTCCCTCCCTTACCCCCCTCCTCCCCACTCAACGTCATTGTCACGCGCGTATGAAGCAAAACATAAAAGGGACAACCTTTTCTTAGAATTTTCTCTTCGTTTTTGTTTTTGTATTTTTATGAAAGATAATAATTATTATTAAACTTAGCCTCGAGTACGTTGCAGGCTCGATTTTTACTCTACGTGTGTAAACGTAGGCGGTGCATATATATTTGATGATAACGATGGCAGACACAGAGATGCATAATGATGTTTTAATGAAGGAGTTGATGAAACTTACACTTGTCGTAAGTGGCTGTACGATACACTTATTTACGCCGATACAAAGTATAAGCAAGGTTAAATAAGGATAAAAAAAAAAATCGTTTTTTTGTATATGTACTGTAGAATATTAGATGCCTAAGGATTTTTGTACGAAGCGCGAATATATTGTGAGACTCTCGCCGAATGGCGATCGCGATCGGGCCGTACATCACCCTGTGTGCGCGCGCGCCAGCTATTTTTACTCCACGATGTCGACGACGAGCTCGCGAATTTTTACACTCAACGTGACCATAAGGTCACGATTCTTTGATCAAGTGTTTTAGTTTATCTTTCTCCCGGTTTAATGAAAATAATTAGAGGCGCATCAGCGCACAAAGTTACTCGATTTTGTTCATACATTTCGCAAGCTCGTCGTTTCCAAACGCTATTTGTACGGTCGCGTGCGCGCGCACGCACGCGTTATATGACCGCCCGATCGCGAGCGCTGCTCAGCTACGATCTTCACGACTCTCCCCCATTGTGTATATCGATTGTAGATGGATATTTAGTAATATATTAATTCCTTGTAGCATACAAGAAAAAAAAACAGTAAAAACGATATCCTAACGTCGTAAGAGAGTTTTTCTGAGCGAAGTGTGCGAGAACGGGGCGTATGTATTTTTTGCTGCGCACGTGCGCGTGCGTGCGAAGGAACCGAGCGATGCAAAAGCCTCTCGGCAGTCTGGTTCGCCACTCTCGATCCTCGTCTGTATCCAGTTTTTTAAACTACGAGATTTGCGAATTCGCACTCTTGAGTTATTTTTTCACCTATTTCACTTCTCGCAATGCGAAGCAACGATTTTTCTTTCGTCGAGTTCTACAAAAAAAAAATAATTCTTATTTATTTATCGTTTATATATAAATATATAATACGCATTAAAAAATGATATTGAAAGAAAAAGCAAAGGATGAGACGTAAGGTCGTTGATTCGACGATCAGGCCGGATCAAGAATGGCGAACGTGTTTTTACGATTAGAGCCGAGGTTGAACCGTTGGAATCTCCGACAAATTTCGACGCTTCAAAGCGCACCACCGCTCGGTTCTTTCCATTTTCAAAAGAGTCATGTACACAAACACATCTACACATTTTTACACACAAGCGCATATTTATAATATAGTTAAGAATAGAGAGAGAATTTCGAGCATTATTGGCGAATAAACGCAAATTTTTACGCACACAGACGACGACACACTGACACGGTTTATTAAATTCCGTTACTTCTTCAAAGCTTTTTCCCTTCCGCAATATTAAAGACACGATCATTGTATACACAACGACACACGCGAAAAGCGCACACCTTTGTTAATGAAGCGTTCATCGAGAGAGAACCAGAGCGAGCAAACGGTTACATGAAGAATGACAGTTGATGAAAAGCAAACGTAAAATAATGATGATTATTATACTATTAATAATAATTGTATTATTGTGAAGAGAGCGATATCTTATTGTATGCCTATAACAGAAATACGTCTTAAGACTTTAACGCTACACGAAACTCTAAACAACTATTGTTTTTGTTTTTTCTTCATTCATATAAATATATATTATAAATATATATATATATAATCGGCGCCAAAGTAGCGCCGTGTATAGATAGGGGTATAAGAGACAATTTAAAAAGAGCAACTCTTTAAAGTTTACACTAAAATTCGCGTACACAGACAATTTACCTATACACACACGTACAGACACGATAACACGAGAGAAAAGAGAGAGCGTGTCCGGTTTTTATTAGGGCTGAATATAGACGCGGGCCATGCGTTATGTTGCCTCACTTCCGCCTTTACGAACTATCAATATCAAACCTTGATCTCATGTTTCTTTTATTACATTTACTTTAACTATTAACGATTGTCGACTTATTATCGATGTAATTAACGCAATTTGTTTTCTCTTTTTTGTACTACCAGCGATCCAACTACCACTTTTTCTTTTTTTCTTATCTTTGATTTTTCATAAGATCGTACTTTTTTGATTTTCTCCTTGGTTTTTCTTTTCTCGCTGTTCAAAGCCAGGGAGAAAAAGTGAAACAGAGTTGAAAAAAGTGAAGAAAGAGCATTGCAGACGCCCATGCGTAAGATCTTTTTATCGGATCTTGTGTCCGAGAAAAAGATCGAGATAGAGCGGGAAACAAGAGTGTGATTTACGGAGAGGAGTAAACTCGTACGCATGATTAAGTTTGCCCTTTCTTGCGTTTCTGTTGTCGATTTCTCGGCCGTTCTTACGAGATTCAGGGATTACGCGAAGCAAAAGAAAGAGAGAGAGAGAGAAAGAGAGAAAAATGGAGGCAAGAGAGAAAGAGAGAGAAAGGTTAGAGTGCGATGAGCAAAAAGATGAAGGACAAAAAAAATATAAACGAAACAAACAACAAAAAAATAGTGCCTACCACCTCCAATCTTTGAAGGAAAGAAAACCGTTGTACAAAATTAAATACAGGGCCCAGATAAAAAATAAAAGTGACAAAGTAAAGATATGTTAGACTTCTATTTACACGCAAAATGCTGCAAATCAATTAAATGATTACACTGAACAATCATCTTTGTTGAAGAAAGAATTCATTGTTCTCGGTAAAGATTTAAGGAAAAAAAGTAACTAAAGTAAAGTTTAAAAAAAAGATATTAAAAAACGGGGGGCTGGGGGGTGCGAACGAAAAGTAAATCTTGGCGCGTTTGAACGAGATTTTTTAAAGCTTAATCGCAAAACGAAACATAGCAAAGACACGTTTTCTCTGGTGAAAATACAGAGGATTTGACAAAGGAAATAATAACCAGACAGATGTATAGAGAATCACTACAATATAAAGCAGGCTGTGAAATATCTCTGGAAGAAGGAGAAAACTAAATCGGGTGGAATGTCGGATAAGACGCGCAGTGATGAACGACCGGAAGGCCGAAATCGCGCGAGCTCGTATATAGAATGTAGAATGGGAACGAGAAAGATGTACACGCGTTTAGCCCGATCATAACAAATACAAAAGAAAGACAAAAAAAAAACAAAAAAATAAACTGCCATTTTTTTCAGCCAGAGTTGAAATAGTCAATTTTCGTCAGGTTGTCGTTTACTCCGTTTACGTTCACGGCCACGTGCGTATATACACACATATCACGATCGCAATTATTAGTTCGTTGCACTTACATAATCGGAGAAGAAAAAAAAAGAGCATTCGTCTCTCATATTTTGTTTTCCGTTTGCCTCCGGCGCAGGGCACTTTTCGTTCGAACACAGGCTGGGGACGCTGATTCGAACATTTTGGGAGTTTGAGATATAAGAAGGTGGGAACGGCCAGTAGCTTATCGCTCTCGAGCGTTTTGTAATGCGTCGGCTTCCGTGGATGGTATTTGAAAGGGATGTAAGGAGATATATATAGAAAGAGAAGGGTTTTTTCGCGCTGTACGAGGACTTGTAAACTTATCGTTCTTGATGGGAATTCGCAAACGCGTCGGCGGCGAGGAGAAAAAAAAGAGTCGAGGGAGAATATTGAGCAAGTTATTTGGTAGAGGGCAGACGAGAGTATGGGTAAAAAAAGAACAACTTTTCCTTTGCGCTCGCTCGCGCGTGAGTCTGCTGATGTAACACGCGTTGGGAGAGACTTTAGCGAACCCTCGCGAATTTTATCACTCGAGAAATTGAAAGTCTCGACTTTGAGTTTCGACAAACGATGAAGTTCGATCTGTGGGCGCGATATGTCGTATTCCTTTCTATCTTTTTTCTTTCTGCAAGTGATCAGCTTTGAACGCGAGACTCTTTTTTTTATACTCGAAAGCCGACGGGGCGACGTCGACAATGATGAGAGGGAGGAATTTTTTTTGTGAGGAACCGAAAACCGTTAGGTCGTTAAGAGATGATAAAAATTTGAGGTTAAGAACGTAAGTGTTATAGTTATTGATGCGCGCGAGTCTTTTTATCGCGATTATTTAATATATAAATATATATAATTGACAAATGAAAAAAAATTTTGATATATAAAAATAAATTTTGTTCGTGGCTTTTAATCGTATTTGTGAAAGTTATATTTGCGCGAATTGTGATGTTTTCTTTTTTGAACATTAAATTATAAGGAGCAGTAAAATTTATGCATAGTCCTATATAATATTCGTGTAAACGTAAAGTTGTAAAAGAACAATTTTGATGAAAAAAAAAAAGAAAAAGAAATTGAACAACATCTAAAGTTACGATATGTTCTGACGAGGCGAGCTAGGGGCGGTTTTTTTCTTGCGACAGCGAGAGCATTTCAGCTCGACGATGAATTTTTTAATACGAGTACGAAAATCAATAATTAAAAAAAAAATGAATGTTACAAAATATATATATTAAAAAAAAAACTATTAATAAATTTTCATGATGTAACGCGGCTGGCTGCAGAGGAAAGGCTGCGGGAGATACAAGTGACTTTGTTCACTTTGTTACCCGACATGAGAAAAGTGTGTTTTATTTTATTTATCAAAACAAGTTAACTATATAATTGAGTGAATAAAGTTTTTTTATCATAAAAAGTATTTATTATCCTAGATTTAATAAATTATATCAATTATTATATTTATCGGGAGTGAAAAAAAAGGAAGAAAATCCTAACGACAACGAAAAAGAAAAATTCGCGTGAGCCGCAACCTCCGTTCTCCTTTCTCTGCTACCGTCGAATTATGTCTTCTTTTATTGCGAATGCTCGCGGTAGATTATCGGGAATCACGAGATCGTATAAATCGCATTTTTCGCGATATAACATACACTTGGCGACGGGGCTAGGGGGGAACAGAAAAAATGGAAATAATAAGCGGAACATCGAAAGCAGGAAGCCTGTTGGAGGGAATCTCGATGCTCTACCGGATGTACTCTTGTGTTACGATTAGGATTTTCCAATTTTTAAAGACATAAGGTTGATGAAAAAAAAAAATTATATGTATACATATATTATATATATATGATAAATCAAATAGATGTGTAGTAGTTTTTAACAAATTTTTAGCATTGTATATATGTCCAATTGAGAAGGGGGAATAAAAAGAGATGCAACGTCGAACGGGTGGGGAGAAAGAAAGATGTTTAACATCGTTCTTTTTGACGGGGTCGTCGCGACGTTTCCTTTTTTTTTGACGTTTGAACGAGGTGGAATGATAATATTACAAATTCGTTTTCGTCCTCAGGAGTGTTGCAACTTCTTATGTAAGATACAAACGATGCATCTTTCCAACGTATTGCGCTTGGTGTACATATAATGAAACTTTAGAGTCACACTTTGTCCGTCTCCTTAATTTTTTTTTTTTTTTTAAAGTACCTTATTAAGCGCGTCGCGTAGACAGATGCACAGACACAGAGAGTGAGTGAAAAAGCGCGCACGCGACGCGCGAGCAGTCGGGACTAGTCTATGTGGGCGTCGTCGCGTTGTAAGTGATGCGCGTCGGCGACCTGCGAGCAAGCATTTTTTGTTTCTTTTTTTGTTGTATGCAATCTTTTTCGACGACAAAACAAAGATGGGAATATACTCTCCTGGCAAAATTTTGATGAGTGTTTTTATATATTTGCCTTTTTCGTTCACATTCAGTTAAAACGATATGTTATTTTTGCGCGCTGTTCTCCAAGAGCGTAAGACACTGGACACTAGTTCGTGTTATACACATCGAATGGTCGTGCATTATCTTTTGCTCGGGAGTTTTCGCCTCTTTCTTTTTTTTATCTTATATTTTTTTTCTTTTTCGGAAATTTAATAACATTTTGGACACACTGCGGAGAGTACACCACAGTGCAATATCATTAATTTCTAGACAAGCTCGCAATACGGAAAGAGATAACTTTTATCGAGATATACGTAAGAAAGCAAAACGTAGTTTTCGTTTTTCTGTGTAATCCATCCGTAAATAAAACCGAAGAAACTATTTTTTGCAAAAAAATAAGAAATAAATATCGATAATAAAAAAAAAGAGTAAGAGTAACGGTGTCATAGGGGCTCACCGGAAATTATTGATAACACGTAGATGAAAGAGAATGGGGATGAATGACGAAAAAAAAGTATAGCAATATTTTTACACTAAGTCGATTTATTTGCAAATAACTATTTCTGAGTTTTGTTTGTTAGAGGTTTTTTTTAAGTATTGAGCGGGGAGCTTATCGTTTTTTCCAAGTTTCGTTTGCTTCTTTACTTTTGTTCACTTTCCTTTCTTTCTCTCTTCTTTCATTTTCTTATGTTTATTTTTTATATTTTGCGTTTGTTCTCTCTTCCGATAAGTTTTGTGCGGGGATCGCGAAGAGTTTGTGTTTTTTATTTTGTTTTGTTCCATTATTTACCAATACGCGTGTTGAAAGTGGAGAAAAAAGCGTCGATTTTGTAAGGTTTGAACGAGAATTCAGCAATGTAACGATTATCCAGAAAAAATGAAATACGTCTTTAAATTATCTATCTAGCTCCTTAAGTTAAGCCTATAAATAAGGAAGATAAAGTTATGCTAAACGACTAACTTTAAAAACCCACTGTACATTTGTATTTAGCCCCCTTGTTTATAATACTTATTATCTTGTTATTAAGTACCCGATTTATATCATTTTTTATCGAAATTATTAAAAAATAATTTAAAAATAAACCGATCGACTTATCAATTATTTACCTCATGCCTTTACCTCCTCCAAAATCCAACATCAAAAAATCACTTTAGATGTAAGAACATATTTTTAAGAGATATAATATTTCAAGTAAAATAATTTTAGTTTTATCAAAAGAAAGATAAATTTTGTTATATTTTATTTCAATTTAAATACTTGTGTAATTTTAATTTTTCTTAAATTTGTATTAATCAAATTTGTGTTACTTCAATTTAATTTATTCTTTTAATTTATTTATTCATTTGTCATATACTTTAAATAATTAGAATTGATTTTCGAAATAATAGACAATTTAAAAAAAACAAATAACAATAATAACGTTGACGTTTAATTATCAAGATTTCATTTGTAAATATTTGACAAAAAATAAAAAGGTTCAGCAAAAGTATATTTATTAAAATGATCATTGTTATGTAAAGGAAATCTATAGAAACATTTTTGTAATATACATGAAAAGAAGAAAAATATATATAAAATTTTTACTACATTCAAATTTTATTAGTGAAAAGTTATTAATTTATTAACAAATGACAATAATTACGTACAATAATTTTTTCTATTTTGGAGTATCCAATATAAATTCTTTTATTTTTCAAATTCATTATACAGCGTCATACGTATCATACAGAAATAAATATAAATATTGGAGAGAGCTTAACAATTTGGCAGAACTTTTACACGGTGATCAAATATACTTCACCGAAACCTTTAATTTATCAAACTATAGAGCACGCAATTCACAGTAACGTTATTTAATTGCGTCACAGTATATAAAAAACAGCTCTCGTCTAGCTCGTGTCTAATAAGTTAAACGATCGTCGCTCAAGCACGAGAGAGCTAGACAGCGGGGGAGAGAGAGAGAGGGAGAGAGAGAGAGAGACAAGAAAAAATTAAATACCACGCGTCTCGTGCAACATTAATTTGCCAATAAAATCGATATTTTGACACACTTCAGTGCTCCCGGCTCATGCACGCGACTACTTACAATGCAGAGTGAATTCCTCTCTCTCTCTCTCCCTCTCTCTCTCTTTCGCATAACATACGTTATACGCGCAAGCGCGAAGGGCGGCTGCTAGAGCATACGTGCACGTATATATATATATATATACGGACACGCTGGTGTAGCATTCAATCGTCGCATATAAGACACACAGACATATATATCGACGAGTGTACTACTTACCTTAGTATTATATATGCACATACACATTGAGAGTGGCGCAGCCGGCGCGTCTCGTGGGCGAGACGACTAAAGTATATATATACATACGAGCGCGCAATTAAATAGCTATATACGTGAGTTAGCTTGATTCATAAAGATTGGCTACTACTCCCGCGAGTTCTTGCTACCGATGTTGTTGTCGTCGTCGTCGTTCGCGCGCGCGCGCGTGAAAGCGAATCGTATATACGCACGAATGATAATGCGCAGTAGCTATTAATAACGACGCGGTTGCCAATGCTTTCGCGTGAGAATGAGTATAAGATAGGTAGAAGAAAAGAGAGAGAGAGGGAAGGGGATGGGAAGGCAGGTTGTACACGCCACCGAGGTGTGGTGGCATCTCGCCACTGCGTATTGCTACGCGATGTTTTTGTAATGCGGCCGTTTCGACGAGTGCGCCTATTGTCGTGCCATCGAAGGCGGAATTTAGATGCACGTGTGTGGAGGTCTCTCGATTGCTGCTGACGATGTGAAGAGAATTATTCTTTGCGAGAGGAATTGAAGATTGAAATCGCAGCTGTGTCTGGGTGTTATACGCAGATTTTTCAAATGCGATGTGATTTTTCGAAACTTACGCGAGCTTTATTAGTTCAGATATTGTTAAACGATTGTAATACTGTAGAATTTTTATAATAAATGGTTTTCTTATTAAAGCTCGTCAAGCAGATTAAAGTTCTGCAAGAAAGCGCAGTTTCATATTTACGGTCGACAACGTTATACGCGATTTACTCTCGCAACATTAATTTCGAGATGAATGTTCCATAAAAACGGCATTGTAATGGATAAGCCTCTTCTTGGCCGATTTAATTTCTCATTTGCAGTCTCTTTCCGAATACAAATTCGATACTAAACGATAAATACCAAAAATTCAGTGAGTCATCATTGTCTTCTGCGTGACAATAGCATAACGATTACGCTGCACTTATTCCTTCTTCGTTTACTGAAAACCGCGTGCAAAGCTTGGATTAAGCTCGCTGGACGATGACAAACGAGAAAACCGAGATAAAGGATCGTTTATTTTAAAATCTGATTGACGTTTACATTTTTTTGCAGTAACCTTCGTATATTACATCTGCGTTGAAAGAATTATGAAAAAAAAAAAAAAAAAATTGGACGTGGAATATTCTTTATAAAAAACAAAAGCTTTAAGCAGATCTTTTGTAGTCGAAAAGCAAAATCTCAACGACCTCTGGGTACACGCATATATATATATATATATATATATACCGAAAGAAAATTTTCTGCATTTCCGCCTTCGCTGTCGCACAGCCCCGAGGCAGAATTCAAGAATGAAGATAACGAAATTCAGCGAGACGTCGAGTGTGCGGTTTTTCATATATGCGAACGAATTCGCATTCACGCTACATAGATGACGTCGACGACGACGACTACGAGCTTTGCGCGCATGCGCGCGATATGTAACCGATATTCCGCGAATGTCTGATTAATGCATAAATTCCGCATGTACACACACGTGTGCGCGTGCCGCTTCACGCGGAGGAGGCAATGTGTAACGCGCCACCCGCGACAGAGAGAGAGAGAGAGAGAGAGAAAGAGAGAGAGAGAGAGAGGGAGGATATCGTACGAGCCGGGAATACATTACTCGCCTCGTCGTATATACGCGACACATAGGAAAATAATAATGCATTATTTATGTCGATCGAGACGACCCGGCAGACAATGTACAGACGGCGGCCGATTATGCTTCGTGTGTTTCGTATAGTTAGCGCGCGCCGAGTCTCTTTTCCTTCTGCAAGTCTAGGAGCGTGAGAGTGTCGCGCGTTGCTTGATGCCGCGCGTACGTATATATATGTATACTATATACTCACGGGGGGGAAAGAAAGTTTTCGAGAGGAGTCTCTTTGGCCCGTTCGAATGTTTTATTCATCGTAGCTGTCGGGGCTTTTTCGCGGCCCGAAACTCACGATTTCGCGCGCTTATACCCAGGGTATAGATCGAGGTTGTGGAACAAATTAATTGGACGCCGTACGTTTGCCTTGTATTTTGTTTATTGAATAAATATACTAAGGTGCAGCTGATGTGTATCCCTTTCACGAGGTAATTAGGAAAGCATTAATTTTACGAAGGAGTGTATAGATGCTTAAACAGGGGTATTACATTTATAATGCTTGCTTTTATTTTAATTTTTGACCGATGTTTTAATATGCATATTGTATAAACTTTCGTTTATTTATTGTCGTGCATTTGCTTTAAATTTTAACTTGAATAACGTGGAACTTTTAATAGTACTGTACGGATATCACGTGATATAGTAATGATAGTAGATTAAACAGTGGTGAAATCATAGTCATAAATAAATTTTATAAGATGTATACCGTGGTAAAGTTGTATTTTCTCAGTAAACATAGTAATCAAGTTCCTTTCAAAAATTCCACGACTGCGTCTAGGTATTTTTAACTTTAAATTCTCGAAATATTGTAGAAGGTAATACAAGAAGGATATACAAAATTCAAGCTGGCAGAAAATAAGTTGCATGAAAATTTGCCTTGGAGGACAGCTATTTGTTTTTGATTGATGCACGTTCAAACTCCTTATCGTGCCATTAAGCAATGTTAGTATCCAATAAATATTCCTTTATTATTAGAAGCTATTGAACGTAACGTTCTTTCAAAATTATTCTGATGCATTTTACGATCTCCGATCCGAAATGTTAAAGTGTGTTTACAAGAACATAAAAATTCATTCATAAGTTTTTATCGTTATAATAACATCTTTAATTGCTCATTATTCAAATTGAACGGATGTAAATATGTTTTTACATAGATCAAGGAAAAACACGTTTCAACGTATACGTAAAACAATATTAATACGATTTTTATTTTAAAAATTAATGTTTGATTGTGATACTCATTGAATCAACGAGAATCTCGTACACGTTTTTATAGTTTTACTCGAATCATCACGCGGCGATACCTAAAACATGTATGCGTATATACATTTCCTCTTCACCGGACAAACATCGAAAGTCATGCTGCATATATGTATCGTACGAGAACCGACCCATCGCTATCACTGATAATGCGGTATTATTTTTGCTATTGTAAACCGAATTATCGCTCGAATTATATACCCGCAGATAAAAGCGCAGCCGCACTTGTAATCTATGTGTCTCAGGACAGGCTGGGTTGCCGCCGCCTTGCAATAACATTACCTACCTCAATTCTATTTTTACACGCGATCATATGGCGACAATCTCATCCAGCGCACTCTCACTCTCTCTTGACGAAAGTTCGGCGCGCTTGATAAAAGATACACCATAATCATTACGCGGGCGTAAACACTCGAAAGACGAGCTATAGCGCGTACGAGAGAGCGACAACGTCGCGCGCATATATCCGAGTGCAAACACTCGATAACACGTCGTAAACGTGAAAAAGAAAACACAGAGAGAGGGGAAGGTGAGGGGGAGAGGCGCACGTATATAATAAATATGAGTAGAACGAACGAGGCCGACGATCGGGTGGATGAACTTCGACGACGAAATTCCACGCACATGTTAATGCCTACTACCTATACATATATATACATCATGCGGGAGTCGCGAACTTGTGTCAAGGTCGCCGTGTTGCTGTTGTTGCCAGCTATTTGTTTCTTTTTCAGCTTTTCGGGTACTCCCCACCCTTCTTAGGCCGTACTCTGCGATAACTTAATTACCGCGCCTCGGGATTTCGTTATCAGGCGGGCGGAACGCGATAACACGTTCGTGCGCCGTACGCAGTATAAGGCTGTTGCGTCAAATATGTGTTTCGTTGGTGAGAGAGTGTGAGAGACCCACAACAGGCGCTGATTACGCTAAAATGCCTGACCTTCCTTATTTTGCTCTTGAACCAGCTGTTCGATGAGCTGTGCGCACCCGCCCGTGTTAAATTTCTTTGATTATGTTCGTTTCTAGACAGTCCGCTTCTGTTGTTGGTATATACGTGAGAGTTTCAGCTCATTTGAATCGCGTGGAATCTGGAATTTGACATTGAATTTTTAAATGCGTTACGTGGATCGAGGAAGTTTGAAAGTTGAGGTTTTTTTTTCTTTAATTTGAAAATGTGAATGTTTCTTTAAGCAATTTAATGTAGTAGATGATGTATTGTTGAAATTTAAGCAATTGACGTAGAATTCTTTTGATAAATATTTAACGCAATATGTGATTGATTATTAATATTTTAACTGTTATTTTGAAATAGAAATGCTATTAATAATGACTCGAATTTCTATATTTTAAATGTATATATAAACTTTGAGGACTTTATCTTACACCGATTGATTGAATTTCTTTGAAAATTTATTACGCCGCCTATATGTATGTACATGCTAATGATATATACCTCGTGACTTTATGGTAATAATTTAGCGAAACATCGTAGAGGCAGAAATTTATTGCACCGTAAATATTGAATATTTCTGCAAATGTAACATTGCTAAATGCTTTAAGATGTTTAAGCAATTATCAAACAATCATCTCAAACCGCATTAATTCAATTTCTAGCCTATAAAATTTCAATTCATTGGTGGTTTCACATCTACGTTGTTTTTGTGTCGAAATGTTTTATTTACCGTATTCTTATTTAGAACAAGTGGAAGTGTAAATTGAAACTGAATTTTGATTGGAGTTAGTCATCACATTTAAATAATTATATACCGTAGCTTTAGACTTGGATTAGTGAGTATGCAATTGAATGAGAGAACTCGAATAACTATGAAAATGTATTCCACGTGACCCGAACATGCTTAAAAACATATCTTAAATAATGCACACAGAAACCAAATTATTGAATACAAATATTATAATTGTATTAAGTTGAATGTTTTAATATATATTTATGCAACTATATTTCAGCAGTTTCGGACTGATTATGAATAATATTTTAATTAAATACTCGATTTAAGAATTAGTCAATATCTTTCTGCAAGAAATGTTTAGTTTGTTTTCAGACTTGTTATGCCAAAAGTGTTGGAGACCTTTAAGGAAATGTAAAAATAGATTTATTCATAAAAGTTATCCTTGAATTTTAAAAAGTATATTTTTAAAATGTAATATTTCATTTCATGCACCATATAATTAAAGAAAAGGCTAAACTAGTTTACTTGACTATTTGATTTTTTTATTTATTGCTTCAGTTGACGTGAGTTTTTCAAACTATTAATTTTTAACAACTTTCACTTTCAATAATAATAATAATACGTTAGCTTTATACGGGTCGCAGTAACTTTTAAAAAATGGGGTTAATTTTAGCTTCATAAATTTTGGTTCAGTAATTTCTGCACTCCAAGTTGTTTGTCTTTTTTAGTGCCGATAATTTGTTCTAAATGCTTGAGTGATTTATGACTGAAGGTTACGTGATAATGTTAAAACGAATCAATGATTGCAAAATTATGTATAGTTATTTTTGACTAAGGTATTGCTGTTCGAAACTAAATTATATTATATTATTAAAATATAGAAAGATAATTGTAAATATTTAGATTAATCGTACATCTATATAAAATATTGAAGTTTACCTTGAAATAAGTTATTTGAATGCTGTTGCTTCTCGAACCTTCGAAACGTCGAAATCATTGCTTTATTTACCATCAATGTAGAAAAATAAATATTTCTACAGTCTGATTTTTCATTTCGTGAATATTTTAAGTAAAAAAGTTAAAATATTGGTTATACCATGTCATTCATTTTCCTAAATTTGTATCGAAAAAAAGAATATTTATTTAAAGACTCATGCATTGAAAAGAAAAATATATGAATGTCATGTAGTACATTTGCAAAGTTAGCATAAAAAATAATCGTGCTATTTATCTGTTACTTGGAAAAATTATTCTATAACATACTATATATTTTGCATTTCCTATGACAGTATTGTATTATGACTTTTTTTGTTTGCTAGGAAAATTATTACTTTTTTATGAAAATATAAAACTATACATGGAACATTTCTAACACGTTTTTTACAAGCCTTTACGGGATACTTTCGGGGGTAATGACCATACGTATTTTACACGTTTAAAACGTATCTTATTTAAAGAAAAAGATAATTTCAAGATCAATCAATAAATTTAATATTCTTCGCACGAAATAAAACAGTTATATCTCTTTATATAAATGTCTTCCCCTTAGAATAAAAAAAATCAACCCACCAAAGTCCAACGCACCGAGCATAGCCATAAGCAAAAAAAAAATGTTCCAGCACCGATTACTCAGTGGCAATTTTCCCCGTACAAAAGGCCAGACGGCCGGTTCCCTTAAGCCATCGTGCGGACTATGCCTGCGCAGTAGGCAGTGTCAACGACGCGGCTATAGACCAGGGCTCGATCGGAGACGCTGTAAAAAAGTTCATGAGGAGGACGTTCATCTCTCTCTCTCTCTCTCTCCCTCCCTTGTAGCCACTGCCACTGCCGTCACCGTCGTCGTCGCTGCGTTCTAAGCAATTACAGAGTTCTACGAGTCGCCTACAAAGAGTAGTCTAGTACCCTTAGGTCTGGCCGGCGGCTTGTAGCCCGTGCGCGCGCGTGCACTTCGTTCGCTACCCCCCCCCCCCTTTCGCCTGCCTCCTTCGGTGAGCTCGCCGGCATCTTCAAAGAAACGAGGACGAGAGCTCGCTGCTGCCCGACTGTATATATACACGTATAGTACATCGAGCTCCGTGCTACTGGAATATCTCACTTAGGTGTACCGCTGCCGCCGCCGTGGTATTATATTGCCCTTTGCTGCGAGCACGCGCCCCGAGTCTCTTCTGGACTTCCTTTAATCAGATCTATCTCCCTCTCTCCCTCTTTGCGAAAAAGGAGCGCTTAAGCGCTCGTAATTAATCGTTATTGAGAGAGAGAGAGAGAGAGAGCATCGATGTCGGCGTATCGGAGTATACATCGCTCATTGTTAGTACGAGCGCGCGGCAAACTTTATCCTTGTTTGCTTGAGAGATTTTGGTGCAAGAAATGTAGTATTTCTCGGAGATCCCCGATCTATGCAATAAAGTTCTGAGACGTATTAGAAGTGTAAATATTAACAGAGTTTTTTTAGGCGAATTTTTGATAAGTAATAAAGTTGATACTTCAAACAGACATTTTACGCTTACAAAAAATACACTATTTAAAATTAATGGATGAGTTAAATTTGAATACTGTCAGGTATTGGTAATATTATTCTACTATACTTATATTATTTTTAGTAGCTTTATTAAATTAACATATTTCATAAGAATCAAATTAAATTACTGTATATTAACTTTTAATTGCAATACTACCCGATTATGACCGGTACAATGAAGTATTGCACTTTTTGAAATTCTAAACAAAGTTTCAGCTGCAAAATTTACTCGTGTGTCACCCGACTTCTTTTTCTCTTTCCTCAAAATGCGCTTTAATCAAGTGGCAACAATTTTCCACAGCGCAAACAATTAATTAAAACTTTGCGAACTGAGTCGTATAGCTGAGAGGTTGCAGGGCAGGGATTTGTGAGCAAACGACAGTAACAAAACACAGCAGTAGTACTACAGACTATATATACATTAGTTTCATATACATTAAAGTTGCGCGCTTGCGAGCGCGTTGTTTCGCGGTTTCATGATTCATTGGATTTTTCGGTGAATTTCCGAAGTAATTTTAACCGCTCGGGTATAACAATGGCCGCATTGTTTGGCCGCAGCTTCGCAGCCTAATTGCCGTCCGTGTGTGCAGCACAAGTGAAGAGTCGGAGGCAAGGGGGTGTTTGTGTGTGCTACTAAAATTCGAGCGACCAACTGCATAATTCCTCAAGTGCGCGCTGGCTATACGTAGATGGGTTGCAGCAGGCGAGCCTTCAAGAGATTTCGAGCCATGCCCATAAGATTCTCCACTTGACTTCTTCCCGCTGCATCTCCTTCTTATTTTCTCTGTACTATCGTTCTGCGCCGTGTTTAATCTTCCTTTTCGGCGTTCGCTCCTTCTCATTATGGCTTCGCTACTTGACAGGCAGTTCAACTGTAAGAGAAAAAATAAAACGCTGTGAGGAACGATTTTATGTACACAAAAATTTTGTTTCATTTGTAAAATAAATATCAACATTTAAAACATTTTGAAATACATGTATATAAATTCAAACGAAACAAGTTGAAATTGTATTGAACGCGATATTGTTTCTAAACTATAATTTATAGTAAATTTAATATTGCATATCACATATATGCAATTTCCCGTATGATGTAAAAAAAATTTTTTTAACTGTGGTATTCATCAATAGCATATTTTATAGGCGTTTTTACATATAGTCTTGCCATATAGTCTTGCCTCCATAAATTACTATAAAATAAGGTCGTAGTCAAATAATACTATATATGAGGCGTTTCATGTCAAATGTCCCAGCGCGGCGCGCGAGCGTCAAATCATGCTATTTCTAACTCGTGT
>JAYJLV010000046.1:848616-866898 GCA_036873485.1 Torymus texanus | reverse complement strand
AGAGAGAGAGAGAGAGAGAGAGAGAGAGAGAGAGAGAGAGAGAGAGAGAGAGAGAGAGAGAGAGAGGAAGAGAGAGAAAACGCACAGGTCAAACGAAAGTGAAGCGAGCACGTGCGCACGCGCAGGCGCTTACGAAACGAAAAAAAAAATCGCCTTTTAACGAGAAGTCAACTCGACTCGCACGCGCGCGTCGTAAGGAAATCCGAATCCTTATCATCAGTCTACTTTTAAAAATGAGCGCGCGATCCGCTTTAGTCATCGAGCTCGCTGTTGAATAGTCCGTTGAGTATATATATATATATATATATGTACACACACACACGCCGCTTGCTTTTTATCGCCCCCCTCTATCACGACTATGTTTTGAGCGATAACTGTAAGGGTAAAAAAAAACTCTGCGCGAATAAGCGTTTTATAAGTGATAAGAGTGACCTAACAAGGACTTTGATTGTAGAGTACTTCTCGAGCCACCTGATTTTATATCATTAACGTACTAATTGCTCACGAAAATAGATCGGATTGAGTTGTTAATTACATCTTTATTTATTACCTTCGACGAACATTACGTATATTATATATTAGTTACTGTCGTCTATGCATATACACATTTTATAACCGTGTAAAATTTAGTTCAAAGTTATTCTGAAAGTCATCTTTTATGGAACGCTATTTTTCACTGTGTAATTACGCTCCAAGAAAATTTCGATCACGCAGCGAAGAGTCTATTTCTGAGAAACGAAAGCTACCTGCGTCTAGACTGCAGTCTAGACGTGTGTCGCAATGAACCGAGCTGATATTACTCGAGTTAAATTTAGTTTATAAAAAATTAATTGATTCATCTGCAACGTAATGTGAGTTAATCAAAGTAAAACGTTTTTATTACTGTAAGATTGAGCAACAGGGCCAGACCAAAATCGTGTATGTTGCTAATAATTTCAATGCATTACTTGTCTTCATGTTTTCAATAAAATTATATGTAATAAGATATAAATGTACTCATTAAATGAATTATTATAATTCGGATAATTTAAATCGAGTATAATTATTAATCTATTGTAATTCGATATCTCGTCGTATAATTGTTTTTCAACTTTTTTATACACCAACCTCCAACATACATTAAAAATAATTATTGTATTTTGACATAATATCAAAATTAAAAATATTCTTTACTTTTTGCTTATCCCGGAACTTAAACCTTGATTAAAAACTTCATTAAAAATTATTGTCTATGAAAAAATTTATTTATTTCCTTGTTTACATTTATGAATAATTTAAATGCATGTCGCAGTTTATACTTCTATTATTAAAAAGGTTACTTTGGATATTAAATTACCTTACAATATTATTTTCTTATTGAACAATAAATTTATCGTACTTGAATTATTGTATTTAAACTTTTTTTACACAACAAGGATTTAAGTATTTAAAAATGATAATATTACAACTTATTCACTAGCTTCGAATAGCCTCATTAGATTTTCGACTCACATGTTTAAATGACCCAAAAATCATGCTTGTTTAACGATACCAATATATAATCTATTTTCATTCTACTAAACGAAATACTGATTATATTTATACAAGCGTAAATATATCATTCTAATTTTAAATAATCTTTAAAAAAACAATTCTACATTTTGTTTATTGTGCCATCATAAACGTCCCTCCCGCATATTTATTTACATCGATGACTACATAAAATCGCAGATTCGAAATGACCGATAGGAGGTCACGGTGCAATGTTGATTCTAGCCAAACTAATTCGTGCGAGATTCAAGCCTGGGCCCAGCTTAAAGAATCCCGACGATGATAAGACAAGCCGGTGATCGTAAATATTCACATCGCGCTGTCCTCTCTCACTCTCTTGCCGGCGTATTATGCGCCTCAGTACAAGTGCCGCATGACGCACCCGCACCCACTCATACATATATACACATACAGAGACGCTTGGATACTCTCGCGCCTGCATATAAACTGTCTCTCCTCGTCGCAGGCAAATATTTACCGCTATCGTGGGAGAATGCGCGTGTCACTCTGCACGCTGAGATACTAATGTCACGCCTCGACCTCTCCTCGTCTCTTCCTTCGAGTCTCCTATATATATATACTATACGATACGATTTATCTAGATATATGTATATACCAGCAGTAGTCTTGCTCGCGGTTACACGCGCCGTGCACATGGGTGCGCGCCCCGTACTCGCGCTAAGTATTTGAGCAAATAGACACGAAGTTGGGGTGTATCTATATAGTGAGGGTCACGTTGCTATCGAGAGAATGTGTCGACTCTATACGGGTGTATACTTTGTATTTCTTTTGCGTTAATTGCTTTCCTAAATTTTCGGATTTTTCGTGCTTGTGCGCGATGTTTGCCACAGTGAGTATATATATGTATATGTGTATATATGTGTGCTGGCCCGATTTGACAGCAAACACGAGTGCGAGCGCGTTAACGATATTTTAACGAGCACGGCTTAGCCTATAAATGGAATAGATTTTCTCGAGACGTTAGGCATGCTATAACGTTCGTAGAAGAAAAAAAAAACGGTGTATTGGCATAGAGAGGCGACAACCGTGCGATTCAATGAGATAAGAAATAGAATTATTTAAATTGTGATTGATATTGCGGTCCGCGTCATCGATATTTATAAACTTCCTTAATGAACTTAATTGCACGATTAACATTGTCGAGTTTTAGATTCTACAGTCCACGAGTTTTCGTAATCTAATGAAAATAAATATGTCTTTAATTGACTTGGGTTGAAGCTAGGATGATCGCGGGAAGATAAGAGGGGAAAAAGGAAACATTGTTAGGTATTTCCAGTTCTATTTGTACGCCAATGAACAACCGTACAAATTGAGAAAAATGCGAACTTTGTAATTGATCGTATGAAATGTACAGTACGTATGCTATAAGTATACTGTCTTCAGTCTGAGTAAAACTGGTTTGAGTAAAAAAACATCGTGAAAGTCGTAATAATTTCGGAAAAATGTTGAAAACGACCCTGACTGCTCTGTAAAAATTCAAATGAATCATACGATGAATTCCAGAAGAATCGTGATTATTTATTTGTTATGTCGCTGAACTATCCTTATTTAACTTCTCAATTACGAGTTTCGCGGTAGCAACGGCGCGCGAAAAAAAAATTCATTCGACGAACAGGTAAAATTTTAATGTTACTTAACTCCATTCGCATAACGTTTTTCTTCAAGGATGAACGAGTATGGTAACAACAAATGTAATATAATTTTACATTCAAAATTCTGCCTAATTATTTTGTTCGAACTTAACGGCATTCGTGCTAATTAAGCGGTTTAATTATTTCCATAAATTCTACATATAACTAATATAAACAATTAATTATTAAAAACAACTTCAAAACTAAGAAAAAAATCATGTAAAACATATATATATCGAAAATATAAATAATCGCATATTATACTTATATCGCATAAAAAACCTTAACGCGCGTTGCGAAGTGAAATTCGCATAATCATTGAAATAGTTTTATAACGATCCAGGCGCTTGCAGTATCCGCTCAGTATATATACACACGTTGTATATATATATATATATATACGTATATACTATAAACCGCGAATGGGCCTTTAAGGTTAAGGGTGAACGATCGGAAACGGCTTGATCTCGCTCGCGGCTACACGAGTCCTCGCTTATGATCCGCCTGCCGTATGTATTTACCTCTCGCGCGAGCGATGCCTTTTTAGGAGGCCACGAGGTAAACTCGTCGCAGCGTGCACGGCTGCGCGTATAATACGTTCTGCCCAATTAATCTCTCGCACAAGCGCACCCTTGCGATTATTCATATCGTATATATATTCCTTGGGTGTTGCGTTTGCGAACGCGAAAAAAAAAACAACATCGTGAGTGCTGGATATACACGAGTATCAATTAGAACCTGAATTAGGATATATACTTTCGTCATTCGGTATCTATATATGCAAATGTAGGCATTTCGTAAAGTAAGTTGTAGCACGAAGTGACGTGCATATTATATATATATATATATATATACACACACACACACACACACACACACACACACACACACACACATATATATATACACAAGTGTAATAGCGGAGTGCCAGATTTGTATTTATGTAAAAATCGGCTCTCTCTAAGCGCCGTTTTGCATATAAATATAGCGCACGCACGTGTTTGACGTTATATCTTGCGTAATTTGACGTCTCTTTTAGTCGTTCGTTATTTTTGTTTGCGGGGGAGTGCGTTAATAGTTTTTAAATCATTCGGAGATTCGGGACTTTGGATCAGATGAGATTTATGCTGATTGGATGTGGATATATAACCCGTGGTAGAAGTTGAAATTTCGGAACTTGTGGTATTACAAAATCAGGAATGTATCAGCAAATTCAGATTTCATTAACGTAGTATTGATAAATCTACGGATAATAACCAAATGATATGACTACTATTATCTGGCGTACAACATCCTATGCTTAATCTATGTAAATTATTGCAGTATATAAAATAAAGTCATAGATTAGACAGTCAAAACAAAGTTATCTTTTATCAGCCAGTAAACGTAATATTCTCAAATGATGTTAAATATCTCTGTTGTAAAGTAATATCTATAAATATATTGACGTTTCGATTTCATTAGTAGATGTACGTATAATATGCGTAGTTTTATTTGCAACCATTTTGAAAGCTTTACTTTTTTACGTAGCTATTAATATTCGCAATCGTTAATAACTATAGAAATTTTTTCTATGTTTATTTCAAAGCTATAAAATGTAACATACGTAAAAAATATAACAAAATATCAAAGCCAAGAGGAAAATGCATAACTTCAAATGATTTTATACTAAGCACACATATAAACATATAAATTTTTTTTTTAAACGTCTTGTCACTTTTAATCTTTATCTTTTTAAATAGAGAGACCAAAAAGTCGATACGAACGACATATTTTTTATACGATAACATTGTTCGGAAAACCCATTAATGTCCGCAGTTATTATAAACCAATTATAAATCCAATTTCACACCTTCCCCCGTATATATCCGACGTATACACAAACACGCGCGTTCTAGAGTAAAAAAAAAGGTCAGCAGAGCAAGTACACCTATATGTATCAACACAAAGCTACGCATCAGGTCCCGTTGATCTTATTGCAACGCTCGTACCCAAGAGAATAGAGCCAGCCCCGTATCCACACACATACATACGCACACACACTCAGACTCTTATACACTTTTTTTCCGGTACTCGGCGCTCGCGGATCTTTTCTCGAGCTCACGTTCTTACTCTTGTCGGGGTCCAGAGCATATATATATATATATATATACACACACACACACACACACACACACACACACACACACGTGCGTATATATGTACATATATATCCACACAGACATACATGTAGTCTCTCTTACTCGAGGCCAATGATTTGCTCTTACCGGAATCATAATTCTCCGTGAAGGTCGCGAGCTCTCGGTTTTGCGCTCGCGCGCTCCGATCTCTCGAATCGGTGGCCTTGAACGCAAGCCTCAACCATAACTAACGCCACTTATCGCTCACGGCGTGCGCGCGCGCGTACAGGACAAAATTACTCCTCCGTCGTCGTTCATCTCGCTCTTATACTCTCTCTTGCGCTCTCGCTGTCTCTCTCTCTCTCTTTCTCTCTCCGCGAGCGCGAAACCCGTGCGCAACTCGCGCTTCAACTTATATATACATGTATTATATACAGGTATATATACAGCGTGTAAACAGCAGTATAGTGTAATGCGCTGAGCAGACCTTAAGGCTTTAATAATGACAAGCCCATAATAAGGCTTGAGAGCAGCGGCGGCGGCGGCTTATTGCGAAAAGGTAATAAAAATTATCTTGTACTTTTTCGTGTGTACAGCGGGAGGAGAGCTAGTAGCCCAGTGTGTGTGTGTGTGTGTGTGTGTGTGTGTGTGTGTGTGTATGTGTCTGTGTAATAAGTAATCGACGCGTGCACGCTCCAATTTTTTCTCCGGTTTTTGCACGTGTGCGCGAGCCCTGCTATGATGTGTATATGGGCGTATTACGGGAGTTTAATGATCGCCGCCACCGAGCGTCGAGGTAATGGAAAATCTATGAGATATGACGAAAACGTCGACGCCGTACGTACACACGCGAGCGACCGATTGTGTGTGTGTGTGTGTGTATATATATATATATATATATACACACACACACACACGGGAAATTGAGAGCGAAGTAGCCGCAGGCGAGTGATAAGTTTCTTCACAAAAACTTATTATACTTCGGGTGCATGTATGTGGTTATATAGAGGTAGGAAGCGATGGAATGAGAAAGAGGCGAGTTTTTATGTAGGGATGATTTATCGAGCTGGATGAAGGGCATTTGTGTGATTTTTACCGGAATCGGCAATTCGCAACCAGAACTCAAGCGTATACTATTGATAATAAAGTGTATATAGGCTAATTTGGGTTGGGTTAGGTTTTTAGTTGATGGAAATGATTTTCGCGTTTATGCAATTGCTTTGTACTCTGCGATCTATTCAGTGGACTTGCAATTTATTTTTTGTATGTTGTTGATAACCTCTGGCGATGATACTATAATATAATATGTGCCAGTGAACGGCTACATGTCCTGGTTTGGTATATGAAAAAAAACCTTTTAAAAACAAATAATTTAATTTAAAATTTATTTAAGTATTCGCATACCATTTGATATTTTTGTTAATTTACGAAAATAAATATAGTTATATCTTTCTATCTCATTCGAGAAAGTTTTTTACTACTATAAATTATACACCTACAACTTTTTACATGGAAAGATAATCAGCGCGGTCTTAATTAAAATCATGTTGATCGCGTGTTAATATTAAAATAAACTTTGAAAAATACACTTGTTTGTTTCAAACTTTTTATGCTTATGATTCAAGTAGAATTAATTCAGCATTACTCATCATTCGTATCAATGAACTCAGCAGGTCACATTTCATGCAAAAAACCTTTTTTTTAATTATGTGAAGAGAGTTTTATTTTTTAAATAAATGTCGCTTGCACTTAAGCCATTATTTTAATTTAATGCTATAAATTTATATTATAATCAACTGTATAATGCATCACAAATAAATTGTACAGCCGTACAAGATCCTATATTAATGCGTAAATAAAAACTCGACATCTTACAGAAATTAACGTTCTGCTTAATTATATACCGATAATTGAGCAATATTCATAAAGAGTATATAATAAACTTTTTCACAAAGTTCTAATTTAATTTCCATATAAACATTCGGTAGGGATATGGCCATAAAATCCGCCAAAAATACTTCTGTGATTGTTATCAATTTACTGCGAGGCACGAGAAAAATCTCTTAATCAATACTGGTCGTCGGCGTCATTACCGGTTTCTTCCTTCATCTCGTGTTCGCGCGCTCGCTCGTGCCAATAATTTTTCATTTTTTTGTTTACGCTTCAATTTCGTCGTCGTCGTCTCGCCTCCGCTTACCCATACTCATACACGTTCACGCACACATACATAAATACACTCGTATGGAGGCTCGGGTATAAGGTCAGACACGCATAAACGGTGAACCTAATAAGCCAAGTCAGTTCGAAGCGTGTATCCTATAAAAGGCGGAGAGTTGTGGTCAGCCTCATGCCACCGTGGACTGTCTATTTTAATTACCGAATTCCTCGTCCTCCGCGACGTAATATCGCGCCAGCGTTCATAAATTTTTTCTCGCTCGTCATCTCTCGCGTGCAGTTTGTCGCGAGCGCGCGTCCGTTGTGATTCCATTCCGTTCAATTATACAGGAGGTAAGAGACGGACGAATGAGAGAGAGGCGAGAGAAAGAGAAAAACTCTCTCCTGCTCGATTCGCTCCGGGCGACCGCAGAAAAAGAGGCTGTGAGCGCAGGAGGAGGATGAGAGGAGGTAGGACAGAGAGGAAAAGGGGGGGGGGGGGCTGTAAAAAAAGCGAGCGAAACGTTGACGCACTTGACATTTATTATACGGCAGTTTTATGCCCGACATTTATTGTACGGCCAGTTTTATATAGTATGAGGTCTGCGCGCACTCTTTTCTGGCTGCGGGAGAGGGAGGAAGAGAGAGAGAGAGAGAGAGAGAAGAGAGAGCGAGACATTCGTCTCCCGGACACTTCATGCACAGCCCGTTGACTTTGCAGCAGCGCAACAGCGGCACTGTATACAATACCTTCTTCGATGTACTACAGTATATATATGTACACGCGTATTTCGCGATACGTGCGCGACACCGCGCTAGCTTTTATATATTTATTTGATTGCCGGTTTATTTATGCCATGAGAAATTCAATCTTAGGCGGCCGCGGGTGTCGCGGAAGTCAACTGTGACGTATGTGTGGCGCGTGCGCATGTTCACGAAGGGTTTTAACTTTCCGAATGCCGTGTGTGGCTGATCGTTATGTAACTTTTTTCATACAACTTTTTGTCTGGTTGAAAAGCTAACCGTAATAGTGTGTGCGCGACGTGGTTTTTTTTTCGCCTGACCTTAGCGCGCTTGTATTATCGGCGCGCAGCTTGGAAGTCGTATTATTATATTGATGTAAAAAACGCTCTTGCGGCGACAACCGCCGAGTGTAAAAAGTGCCTTAACAGCTATGGTTTTTGTTGTGGGATAAGCGTTCGAAGAAAAGTTAAATAAAGGAAACATTCAAGTTTTTTTTTAAAGGAAAAACTGTAATATCACTTTTTATCAGAAACCCAAATGGTGTGCTTTATATAATACAATAAGGGGCAAAATTAAGATAAAAACAAATTCATCTTTAAAATGATATTCGTATTCACGGTACACGTGCGTGAATATAATACGCGGTTTATTTGTAAACAGTTGAGTCAACATTTAGAGGGAGATGATTTTGTATAATGTGTAAATTTTTCTGTCAAATGAAATCTTTATTTAACGATGGATTTCATTGACGGATTATAATATGATGTGAACATTAACACCTTGATTTTATGGCATCTTTTGTTATCCAAATATTCGAAGCTTTATCGGCATATTTAAACTGCCAGTATTGAATCTTATTTGACTAAAGTGCATATATTTTGAAACAGGGATTATCAATGTATAATCGGGATAAATTTTATAACTAAAACAATCCGAATGACGAACAATGTTTAAATTTAAAAAAGGAACGAGAATAAGTCAGAATTTTTCGAAATTCTACTACAATTTCATACATTTTAAATTCTATTTCAGTAGTCGTTGGCTATATGTATAATTGAGCTGATTAATGATTAAAAACTTTATGTTATTAAACAACTATAAAACGCCTTATTTATGACATTAAATCAACTTTGAAAAGAAGTCAAGTCAACGTAGCGAAATTTATTTTGTAAACTCGTTAAAATATGCGTACTTGTCATCTGAAAGGATCAATTTTATTTAATGTTATTCACATTTAGATAACGGCAATCCCGATTCATATCTAAAAATTGAACTTTAAAGTTGATTTTCTTATTAAGGATAACTGTTGTTTAAAAGAGTTTGCTGTCATCATGCGGCATTACGAAGGCTGCAAGGCTGTCAAAAATCCCTAGCACTTTCTCCAATTATTTTTTTTCACTGCAGTAATAAACATGTTGAAACAGCATAGCACTCATACCACAACAAAATTTTAACTGTTTTGCAGAAGTTTAATAAATTTTTTTCCCCACGTCAACACGATTTAAGTACAAGTCGAGTAACTGTACCATATTTTTAAAAAAATGTTTGCTAAATATCTAGGATGTTCTAATACATTTATCTTTCTTGTATGGCCAGGAATTCTTTTTGCCTGAGAAAGTACAAAAATGTTTGCACGTCATCACGTGAATATGTATCACATAAAAACACATGTTCATATCACAATTAAGAAAAAGTTCATATTAAGCCGTCTTGTTACGATAAGGATATTTTTTTTCTGTAAAAACAAGATATATATGAAAACTAATTTGAAGTATGATTAAAATTAAAATGTAAATTTCAAATTTATTCAAAGCCAAGGTGTATAATACAAAACGCTCGTACACGCTACTTCCTCAATTCGGAATTTGTTACAGCTACCTAATTATTCTCGTGCGCTCGAAAATTTGCGTATCATTAATATGAAAATTCGCGGGCCGATTTGTATTCAAACACGGGATAAATCACGATACCATTTCATTTCCTCTCTCTCACTCTCTCGCCTCCTCGGTATCGTTCGGTCGCGAGCAATAAAAACCGAACGACAACCTTTACGGTGCACACAAAACACACACACACACACACACACACACACAGCGCGCGTTTTCAATTGATATGCACCGGACGTACGGCGCATAGCTCAAGCCTCCCAATTACAATGTATTACGACTTTTTTTTTCTCTCTCTTCTCTTCTTCCTCCGTGAAGCCCATCAGCGTTTGTTTTGAAATTGTTCGGCTGCTCGCGCGCGCGTAAGCCGTCGGTGCGAAATCAGGCTTTCAGCGCACGACTTTTCGGCATATAATTATGCGGCGCGATGCTCGCAGGCAAAAGGTTTGCGGAAACTCGCGAGCAAGCGAACGCCTGTGCAGCGCAGAAATAGAAATTGAATAGCCGTCGCTCAGGTCTTTCCGCGCGCAGCTTGAATTTAATATCAAGATCGCGCCTCTCTCTCTCTTTCTCTATCTCTCTCTTGAGTTTAACGCTTGGCCTTGAACGGATTTACCGTTCGCATAAGCAACAGCCACCACGCGTTTCGTCGGTTTCTCTCCCACTTTTCGCGTTGCCGCGAGAGTCGCTAGGAAGTGTCTGCGCCTGGACTGATTTTATAGTGTTTTTTGTTTTTTGATCAACAAGGTCAGCTCCGTTATATAGCCGACGTAGAGCGCGCACTTGAACCTGAAATCGTGCCAAAAATAGGAGGGCCAGACTTTTTTTTTCTTCTTCTTCTTTTCGATGCTTCGCGCAATATAAAACAGAATGGACAAGCAAAGGTAAATATGGCAATCAGAGACGAGTAGGCGCTGACGATCGTGTATTTTTAAAAGAGATTTCCTCGACGTCTGCTCTGCTTGTGTGTTTTACATTAATTGACGCCACAACGAGCCATTTATTAAGATTATACTACTAGCTTTTTAAAACTCGGTAGGATCGCGCGGTAGAGCGCCGCTGACGTCAGAAATAGATCATTTCTTGCACATCGTACATCCCAAGTATGTATAATGGAAAGAAACGAGAATGATGAGAATCAAATAACTTACAGGATAATTATTTTATTAACATATTAATAAGAACGATAAAGCTGTGTAATATACATATACTGCGCGTTATATAAATTGTATTTTTAAAAATTAAGGTTTCAATGAGATATTTCAATGTTAACCATACCAGAGTTTATTTCGCCCACATGAAGTTGTCCTTGAGTAGCCTGAATAAATGTTTGTATAAGTTTTCATCTACCATGTAATATTATGTGTATTTAAATAATACAATATTTTATTTAACTCTAGCCGCAATGAAGTTATGCGTACTAGTTATTAGTGCTGAAAATGAAAATGATGAAATTGCATCTTGAAAAGCATTATTTTTATTGGAATAATATTGTTACATTTACGGGAATTATTTTTAAGTAAAAAAATAGGAAAAGAACAACTTTTTCATAAAAGTATAATTTTCGCATAAATAATGTAAATATAACTGCAATTGACATCCGTCGTAAGCTACAAACTATTCACGGAATGCGGAACTAATGTCGCTTTTTCAATTTTCTTTCATTTATTGTTCAATCTGTCTATTGCTCAACCGTACATTACGTACAGAATATTATCTGTGTATCTTCATCTACCCAATTAGGCAAATGTTTTCTGAAATAGCATCTGAGTATCGAAAAAAATCTCTCCTTCTCTCATGTTTGCAAGAGTGCAGCTATCGCGCTAATTAAGCGCTCGTCTCGACGCGCCAAATACCTACCGCCGTTACGTTTCCAGTCAGTCTCTCTCTGACTTTTATATAGGCACACACCAGCACCGAATTAACGAACGCATTATAGCGGCTCGCGAGCTATTTCGGCGTCGAATAAATCTATGTTGAGCGATTACGGCGATCATCGTTTTTAATTGCAAGGTCGGCTCGACCCCCCCCCCCCACCCTCACTCACGCACTAGAACCGACGTCGCCGGCGAGCACTTGAACCTGAAATCGCGCGCGTTAGCGTCGCCAGGAATAGCGCAAAAGCCAGTGCCAAGCGCAGTAGCAAGCGTGCGCCGGATTTATATATCTGCCTGTGGGCGTATATATATATGTGGGCGAAGCGAATATTATGACGCGCTTTCACTCTTCCGCGGCGCTTCGACGCGCACTCCTTGTTTTTTCTTCTTTTTGTCTCTCCTTCCGTCTCTTGGATTCTCGGGAATTCGCCTGTACGAGAACGAGTGAAGGCCGCGCGAAATATAAACCGAGAGGAGCAAGAACGATGCAGCCGCGAAAAATCGCGAGGCGGTCGTGAAGGAGGAGACGAAGAGGAGCTTAGAGCAGCGGCGGCTCTTTATTTATAGCGCTGTCTGTAATTTTCGATTTAGCGATACCTCAAGGTCAGGAGCAATTTTTCCCTCCATTTGTCCGCTTGTCGGAGAAAAAGTGCCGCGCCGCGTAAAAATACGCAGTTGAGAAAGAGAGAGAAAGAGAGAAATGTGTATAGCGCGCGCAGGCGCATCGCGTCTTTTTCCGTTTAGTTGTTGCGCTACTGCGATTCCCGCTGCGGCGTCGGCTACTGTCGACTTCAAGCGGTGATAAATCTATCAATTATGAGGGTAATTCTTTGCGTTTTTTACGACTCTGCGACACTTTGGCGCGAGGGCCTCGCTTGATCGTGCGTGTTTTTGCAAAAATAGTAATTGCCTGTGTATATGCGTCCGGGCTGTACAATCAAAACAACATGCAATTTTAGCTGTTGGTTAAAATAATATCGAGGATGTGAATTGTGATTTGCAACTATTTCTTCGTTACTGTGTGAATTGATATTTAAAGTTTGTTCTGAAAATCCAAGTGTTTGATCAGAATTAAATTTCTGCCAAATTAGAAAAAATTAATTTTCAACGTATTTTTAATATTTTCATATACTTAATGTTAATGTATTTATAAAATATTTCAAAACCTGTCTTAATATAAATTTTTTATTATGTATATATTTATTTTATTTGTTGTTTGTTGGCAAAATCAACACACTTATTTTTTTGTGTTCATTCTGAAATGTAGCCATGATATATTATGCACATATATATATTTTTTATCTTATACATCATCGTAGCACTTGATAATATCATAATAAATACGAGATGCGTTTTTAGTGATTGATCGTTTTGACATACCTGATAAAAATAAATGGGGTCCTCAATGGGATTTAATTATGCAGATATATTAGAATGGTATTTAGAGAATTTAATACTTATTATATAGATTAGTTAAGTATGTATAAAATATATAAAACATAAATAAAAATAGATTCAAAATAAGAACTACACATTATTTAATAACCAATATTTTAATATCCCATATAAAAAAAGATGGACTTGAGATTGTCACCACTAATGATTGTGATTGGCCCACGATAGGGCGCATTGCCACTACTAGTATAAGTAAAAAGTACATTTGTTTTTGAATTTCATTAAAAGGTTAATGTTAAATCCAACTGAATAACTTATTTAATATATATTTTAATAAACATTATATAATCATCTCACAAGTCAACCAATAAAAACAAAGAAACCTTGTAGCGCATCGCTCATTTCGTTCGCTAACAACATTTTCGCAAACTACGTTATACTTTTACCATCCACATTTAGTTATGAAAAAACTCGAAAGTTTATAAGGCCGCAGAAGCAAATCCATGAATAATTTTGAATAATCTCAACGAGACCTCAAAAACGGAACATTGAACGCGCGAATGGGTCTCAAAAATCCTTCGTTAAACTAATTTTGCCGGGAGAGTCATAAACGAAATTTGCATCGACCCGCGCGGCGCGTTCCTCGATGTGGGAGGTTTAACCTTATTGTGTAGAGCTCGCTTTTACGTAAGAATCACGAGACTCCAGCTCCGCAGCTATATGCCATAGCCTGTTGAAAATATAATAAGGGTCCGATATATATATATACATTGTATAACGAACTGTTATAATGAGCCTATAACGATGTTGACGATGTGATTCAATATAGTGTTTTTTTACACTGTTTTATGACATAGTTTATTAATTTACCCTGTTATTGGTGAAATTTCAGTTAAAATTTATTAAATATCAGTAATGAATGGAATATTGAAAAATTATTTGTATCCGTATTACATGAGGTAAAAAATATTATTAATGAAAGGTTAATCATGATAAGATTATCATTGATTAGTTTATTACTGATGGAAGATTAAAATTGTTAGTATAAATGTTAAAAGAAAAACAGGTAAATTTTAATTGTCCGTTCAAAAGGTTTAATTAACTCGAGACAAAATAGCATTCGTCTTGGTCATATCTCAAGATCCTCCAAGTCGGCATTGACCTGTTACCGCCGGTTTTCGCGCCACGAATCGCGGTATAGAGTTCGGTGCCTCAAAAAATATGCTGATCGTCATCCTCAAATATAAGAGACAGATTGGACAGACTGACACTATGTGCAACTCGAGAGGCAATATATTAGCTGCAAAAGAGTTCATATATGTATATATATGTATATCCGGCTGGCTACGTATATGACGTGGCTGCACCGGTGCAGTAGTCCGGGGGAAATTATTGACCTGGCCGTGTGCGGCTCGCTCGTCTCACCGTCGACTGCGGCGCGAGGACGACTGGCAGGAAATCGATAGCTGATGTCTGAATATCAATAATTTATACGTACGCGCGCCTCGGCCGCACAAAACACGCGTCGTCTTATCTGATGGAGGAGACTTGTTTTGTCTTCATTCGGCGAGAGGCGCGCGGACCGATCGTGTTTTTTCCCCTTTTTTTTCGCTTCCCCTCCCCCGCTCTCCTTATTGCAGACTCGCAGGCAGCGTTTTCACGCGAAGTAATCAGCGTGCGCGGGCCTATGGTTCTCTCTCTCTTTCGCTCTCTCTTTCTCTCTCTCTTTCTCTCTCTCTCTCCCTCTCTCTCGCTCTCTTATTACGGCCAGTTTTGTCGATTGAAGTGCTTGTATAAATGGTTAGTATGTATATATATGTATTTGCTCTTCGAGTCTGCTTGGAACAGTGGAATTTTACACCATTACAATTGTTTCCTTAAGCCGGACGTGAACTTTTTTTTATGCGGGATCATTATGAAACGGTAATTTTTAGAGCTTGTATACACCGAATTATCAAATAACAGTAACCTTGAATATATATTAAGATTTGTTTTAGTAGTTTAAAAATTGATTCCGGGAACAATTGATATTGCCAACACTTTTAGAGCTGCATATATATATATATATATATATATATATATATATATGTGGGATATTTCACGTGAAGTGAGCAGCTCAAAATTTTATAATTGTTTAAAAATTTTGTATTCTTAGTTTTTTATAAAAAAAATATATTCCCAAGTTCTAGATTGATATTTCCACAAATAAAAAGTTATTTAACATTGAAAATTATTATTTTTTAAAATTTTTGGTTAAAATCCAACTTTTGTTATTTTTTTTACTCAAAACTTTCTGTATAGAATAATGATCGGACAAAAGTGTGCATTTTACTTGTAGAATATTTTTTTCAGTAATACTGTTTCTGTTTCGTTTTTTAACAAATTAGAAAAGAAAGCTTTTACCTAGACTTTTGCTCGCTAATAAAAAAATTTACATTCTTTCCAATGATAAAATATTAAGAATTTGTATTATATAATACGTACTTAGTTATTTTCATATTGGAATATTCATATTATCAATTTGACAGCTGTCACGTACTTTGATTTTAACATCTTTATAGTAATTTATTATTAGATTTTATAATTAATAATAGATTAATCATTGAATTTAAGTTTAGGCTGCCGTTCCATCCAATATTCAGGAAAATAAATATAAATCTAATGACAAGTCAAATACTTTTAAAAGTAGATATTTGAAGTACTTTTAACAGTTTGATAAAATTTAGTGACAGAATCTGTAACATGTAGAATTTATGAGTAATATTAACTTCTGAAATCCAGTAGGTAGTAATACAAATTACAAATTTAAATTTTTTTAAAATTTTTACAATTTCAAAAATACAAATTCCTAATATTTCTTGTCATTTAAAGGCATGTAACTTTTTCTAATAGCGAGCAACAGTCTAGGTTAAATGCTTTTTTTTTCCTAATTTGTTAAAAAACGAAACAGAAAAAGTGTTTCTGAAAAAAATATTGCAAAAGTGTTTCTGAAAAAAAAAAAATTATACCAAATAAATTTCCGAATGATAACAACTCGTTCGATTTTCCGTATAAAAACATCTGAAACATATCGTAGATTAAGAAAGTTCAAAACCTTCGCGAATGCTGTGCAAAATGGCAAAAGCACGCGGCGATAACAACACGATCATAACCCTTCTTCAGCAACTCCATAAAGATCCATTCTCCCGCAGCACAGCGCTATAAATTAATTTTTCTCGCAGCCCAATAAAATCAGCGCGGACGGGCCGGCAGCTATACGAGTTAGCGCGTTCTCTCATTCTCCTCCTCTCTCTCTCTCTCTCTCTCTCTCTCTCTCTCTCTCTCTCTCTCTCTCTCTCTTTCCGCTCCTCGCTCAATTCCCGTGCCGAAAGAGCCGAAAAGAAAAAACACTCGGCGAGACCCAAAGAAGAGAAACACGAAACTCGAAACAATAACAACAGCAGCAGCAGCAGCAGTGGCGGTATTGTGGCGATAGAACGCTATCACGGTCAGGGCGGTGGGAAACGCGAAAAAAATGGCAAATCGATCGTGCGAAAGAATGACGACGGCGTCGGCTGCAAAAAGAGGAAGCGCGTGCGGACACTATGAGCGCAGTGGTCCAGGGCCGCCAAAAGAGAGGAGCCGACGCTGCGCCGCGAGAGTCAATAGTTATCCGGACGTTGAGCGCGCGAGAGAAAGAGGGAGAAAGAGAGAGAGAGAGAGAGAGAGAGAGAGAGAGAGAGAGAGAGAGAGAGAGAGAGAGAGATAGACATATAGCTAGCAATCGAGAGCAATGGTTAGTCCAAGGTCTCTCGAGTTCAAATCCCCGCGTCGGTGCAAGCTTTACTTCGCTCTTCCTCTCCTTCTCTCTCCTTTGGCTTGCGCGCAAACAACGACCTCTCGCTCTCTCTCTTTCTCGCTTGCGCCTTCGTTCCTAGAATAGTCACCGGCAGAGAAGAGAGTAAGAGGGAAACGAGCTGACGTTCGCCGGTAAACATTTTGCGAATCGGAATAATAATTCCCGAACGTCTCCGCGGGTCTGTACGTGTATATATATGTATGCATGTGTGTATATACTAGTGTGCACATGTGTGTGTGTATATATATAGGCGTGTGTGTGAGTGTGAGCACCGGAGGAAGGAACGATCCGGACGCTGCATCCAAGTCCATACGTGGGCGTCTCGGGCGAACGAACCTCGCCAACGGCCTGTACGTACCTACACTACGTCGGTCGCCTGCATCCTCGGGAAATACGATTCCAGGTGTTTCTTTCAGCTTTGCTCTTTTTCTCCTCTTTTTCGCTTCTCACCCACATACACACACACATGCTCTCTCCGGTACGGTGCGCCGTCTTTTCCCCTCTGGCGAGTCCTCTAAATTTTCGCTCTGATAGAGTGAAATTTACGTCTTGCTTAATTCCGTTCTAACCGAGTGAGAGAGAGAGAGAGAAAGAGACCACTCTAAAACATTTGGAGGACAGTTCTTTTTATTTTACCTTTTTCTTTCTTTTTCCTCTTTCTCTTGTGCTTCGTGCTGCTATAATATACTCCTACATGTATTTCTCTCTGGCCAGCTTATTTGGATTTACGGAGATTGAAATTTCGTCGGGAGGGGAGCGGGGAAAAAGGAAGATGTTTGGACTTTTCCGGATTTTCTCTTGACCTTTTTTAAACTTTCAACTTTTCAAGAGCTTACTGGAAAAGTAATGGAACGACCAGAAGATTGGCTTGTTTTTTTTCCAAAATGTTTCCTTAAAGTGAATGTTTTTATATACCAGTTAATGTTTTGACAACGCGATTTAACCAAGTGTATATATACCATAAATCGTGTAGCATGAGATAATTTTACCCTTAATTTATTTATTTATTTATTTATTTATTTATCCAGAGTTACATAGCGTAGTTATACATAAACATTGCCATAAAACATATGTCGATTACTACAG
>JAYJLV010000046.1:817950-843085 GCA_036873485.1 Torymus texanus | reverse complement strand
TATATGAGCTTGGTCGTGGTGCCTGTTATATTGCGCGCCGACTTTTATTGAAGTGTGTGTATATATATATATATATATATATATATATATGCGTGCGGTTCAAGGGGGGGAAATTTATACTTTGGTAGGCAAAGCGTGTGCGAGTCTTCGATTTTTTTTTTCCTTTTTTCCCTTTTCAGCGAGATATGAGAGTTTCCTTTTAATCGATTTCTGCGCGTGGTTTTTAATTGCTTCGGACGATAATTGTAGCTTTATGGTTTGATAAATGTACGTGTGTGTGTGTGCGTATATATATATATATATGCACGATAAATCTGAACAAAATAAATGTTTTATTGATATGAAATCAATAAAATTTATTATATTTAAATAAAAACGACGAGGGTTTAAAGGTTTTGTGTAACAATATCTGTAGATTGGAATTATCATAATAAATATACTGCTTTAACTTTACCGCGAATGCAAAACACGTTAGAGTTGCTATTTAATTTAAGCCCTTCTTCATTTTCGCAAATGCTAATAACCAAGAAACTATATCTCTACATGAGTTACATAAACTGAATCAAACTATATTTTTGTTTACTTTATGAAAATTACTTAAACTCTTTATACCGCACCTACATCACTTGAACCGTGTATTGTTTCTTCTTCAATTTCGTTAAAAGTACGTACTTGGAAATCTATTTATTTTTATAGAAAGAAGGACACACATACGACGGATACTTTCCTGAAGCTCCGCGCGACCGGTATTCGTTATTTAAAACCCTATTGACTCTGGATGTGTTTACAGCTAGCGTCAGCGTTTTCCACCAACGCAAATCTGCATTTCTCACGATCCTCTTCGTTCTTCGAACTCACGTAGATTATTATCTCAGACTTCAGCGTTCCCGGCACTGCACACATATATATGTGTGTGTGGGTGTGTATATATATATATATATATACACACTCTCGGCATCCTCGCTAGCGCGCCGTACACACACACACACACACACACGAGCTGCAGCAGCTCGGAGGAAAACAAATCGACGTTTCGTCTTGTTTTTCCCTCCCCTAACTTCCTCTTTTTCTCTCTCTTCGTTTCGCTTTTTTTACAGCATCGTCGTGCGTTGCCTCTTCATAATCTCGCTCTCGGGTGTCGCCGCGGGGGATATACGTATATAGATGAATCTAGACAATTTTAACTTTGCCGACGATCTCCAAAGATCTCTGCTCCCGAGAGCCTATATCTCTCGACCTTAGCAGGTTACTCTTGGTGAGTTTCGGAAAACTCGAACTCGACGCGTAACTGCTTGCGTAGAAAAATTGTGGCTTCCATACGGCAAGCGTGCAAAAACACGCGCACACACATACGAGAGGAAAAGTTGTCTTATTCACATCGCCATGCGGTAGTGCGGGAAAAAAATCTACGGCGCTTTGAAGGGAACGCGTGTGGCCAAGCTCTCGACACTCGTGCCAAAAAATCCCGCGACACGCTGAAGAAGTTGGGACGAGAGAAAAAACGGGTGAGACAGAAAGAGAGAGAGAGAGAGTGAGAGAGGGATATTCTATTTACGGAGTTAGTGTCGGTATACCTTTTTTTCACGGGCACGGGCCATATAGTGTAATCGAAGCCGAACGCGCGCGTGTGTGTGTGTATGTGAGCAGGGCATTTTCGTATTTTAACCTAATGAATTTCACGCGTCTTCGACTTCAAACGATTTTTTTAACGAGCACGCTCGCGCACACGCTCCGCTCTTCCCTTTGATAATTAAAAAGGCGGAGGTAATTTTTTTTCCTGCTGTTCGTGCTGACGGTTGAGAGGGACTATGTGCTGTGCACTGTTTACGCGGGGGAGGGTCCGTTTTTCGGGTGCGTCCTGTTTGAGGTTTATTCGTGCTTGATTGGTGAGTTTTACAGTCGCAACATACGTAGTACGCGACGATGAATAGATACGAGGATTTTTGCCTGGTTGCATAAACATGATGAATCATTTGTATATTTATAACAGATTCTATTCTACAGATGTATTTGATATTTTTATATTTAAATACAGAAATATTTTCATTTTATTTATGCAGAATTAATTTTTCAGAAAAATTTTAAATAATAGAATTCAATTTATTCTTGAATTTATGCGTAATACACTAATACGTTTCATATACGAGAAAGTAAGTTCATTTATTGTCAGTAATATTTAAATCGCACTCTAGTTTAACACATACCCAAAATTCCATCAAATTAATCATAAAGTTAAAGGTTTTACAATATTTTTGAAATGTCAACAGTTACCTAAATGCCAACGACTTTTACACACATTTTAACATAAAAGCATCGCAACAAATGATCGTTGTAACACTTTATCGCCCAATCCCTCATTTGCAATGTACTTTTCACACACTACAGAGGTACACACACACATAGGTTGCTCAAGGCAATAAACGCTGACAAACAACGTCTGTCAACAGGGGCCATAAATTTTGCCATCGCTCGTCACTACTATCTATTTTTCGCCTCGATAACACCCGCTAATTACATTCACACGAATCGCGCACGTGGACACAGAGAGTGTGTGTGTATAGTACCATACTGTATATAAACTCGCTGTCTATATGCTCATCGAACACGAGAATCTCGCGTTTTACTGCGGCAGATATTATCTCATACATATATATGTATATATACGTTGGTTGACTATGAAAATGTATACTTATACACATACCACATACGTACTCATAGTCAGCACACCATATAAGCACATTATATATACATACGCACGGATAGACATTGTCGCCACTTCGGTTTACGTTTCGAGTATAACTCGCGCGACAATGTTTCTGTCTGTTTGAGAGCCGCCGTGTAGCTGATTATCTCCTTATACTATTATATGTGCTCGTGCACACATGTATATACAACAAGCGCGTAGCGTTACACAAGCGCCATTGCGTCGTCGCAAAATTTACGGTCACGCATATATATATACACACGTGCGTCGCTGTATAGCCTACACGGCGCGCTGATCCATCGGTGCGATGTCTTCGCGGTTAGTAGCTGCGGCGAAAGAAAGGGAGAGAATCCGCTATAAATTTAGACTCGCACGCGGGTAAAGCAGAAGCGGCAACGCGTCGGCGAGTGTATACACTTGTGGGCTGCGCAAAGGCCGCTTTAATTCCTTGGGACTCGTTAATGTGTGCGCGATAGCGCGTCGCGGGAATCGTGTAATTAAGTCAGATTACACGGCCGCATGGCAAACTCGCGAAATTTATCTTTGCCTATTTTTTTCTTCTTTCTTTTCGTTGCTGCGTATAGAGCGAACGGAGAAGTGAGAGAGAGAGAGAGAGACGGCAGAGGTCTTATCATCGCGCGTGAGTGCTGATTTGATTTGCAAATGCTTTGCGTATTAAGTGGCTTTACATTGTAAAACAGTGGCGCGAGTGCGGGCGTTGGTGTGCAGCGAAAAGACTCCTGTTTGCGAAGAGATATCTTGGTGCTTTTGATTCTGCGTGTTTAGATCGAATTATCTTTTATTAGTTAATCAGATCGAAATCCTGGATACATGGATTTAGATAATATAAGAAGCAATGATAAATATTTATCTTTAATATAATCTTTCTCTAAACCATACCATATTTTTTACTATAATATTCCCAAACTGAAGTTACTACTGTACTACTAAAATAATATCCTTTACCCCTTAGTCAATAAAAATCATAAATTAAATAACATCTCTTATACCGAAACGATATCAACACTTCACACGAAAAAAATCGTAAGCGTCCACGAATCACGGCTATATATACTCTCGGCACTTCACTTATCTTATAATAACGGCCGTTTCGCAACTTGGCAGCCACGAGACACAGCTCGTAGTAACAAATCAGCGCGCATTATCGTTTTCCCTCGGTACTCACATACCCAACGGCCACACTATAACCCTTGCACGCAGACCAACAAGAGCAACCTGCTCACATCCCTTCATGTGCACAGCTCTTCCGTCGATCACTATATACATATATACACATACAAGCACGGATGCGCGTTAACGCGATTCCCAGCCGCGCGTGATGTGCGACTAAACGCGTTGCTGCCACACGATGGTGTAGAGAAACGTCGACGGTTATACAGGAGCGCGTCGTTTGTCGATAACGCCGTTCGTATGCGCTTCGGTAGGGGTTGAAAACGGTTATTCGACTATTTACTTATCGTCGTCGCGTTCTCTCGTCGATGCTGAAATCGATGCTGCAACGTATACTACATATATATATACCTATAGGACGTTCAGGAATCCTGTGGTATTCGTGTGGTTGTACATATATATATATATATATATATATATACGACAGCTGTGCGGAGCCATGTATATATGTATACCATCACACACATGCTTCTCGTGTTAGTCATCATGCGGGTGGGCCCGCGGTGTCTCTAAATGGCGCAAGCGCTCGCGCTTATCGGTGATGCGCTTTTAAAGGCTTTCGGAGGTGTGCGGTGAGGGGATGAGGCGAGTATATGCGTTGCGTATATATGTAACTGGTTACAAGAGAGGGTTTTAATCGTTACGGATTGAAGGATGGAATGCTGTTCGCCTTTTCGAGTCCACGTCGTAAAGCGTAATGGGTTGCACGAGAGTGTAACAGAGTGTGAGGTACAGGCGAGAGCATTTTTCTTATATAAGTGTTCGTGCACGATAAGTCAAAATATGTTTGGATTGAGGTAGCGAATGTCGCATGTATATTGCACGAGATTGGTTCGTTTAAAACGATGCTCATGTCGTACCGTGATGAACATCGAACGTAAAGTGTAAAGAGATAAGCTTTTGAGTACGTGAAACGTCATAATTGAGTTTCAGATGGCCGAATAATTGGGTTTAATGCGTTACCCTCGAAGTACCAAATCGTTTCTTATCTTGCATTATATACCTTTTAGTGGCGAATAATGTTTATAAATATATAATTGCAATTTGAAATCAAATTATTATTATATTTTAACAGATCAATGGTGCATCTTGGTATATAGATATAGTTTATTGTTTGAAAATTAATAATTAGCACGATTTTCCATATCATATATACATTAAAATACCATGAAACTTCATAACGTACAAGGAAATGAAACTTTCGTCCAATTTACGTAAGATTATCTCTTGACTATATATATAAAATGTAATTTCAATCGATTCAATTTCACGAAGGCAGCTAACCTTCTGTCGGTCAGTTGATTATCGTCACGTACGCCACAAGATGATTTCGCCAATTACAAATGGAATTCTCCCTCCAACAGAAAGGTACAGAGAGTCGCTCTCTTGTGAGCCCTACACTATACGGTGCATCGACCTAACAACACTGCTCACAGTGCTTGCAACGCGAGAAAAGAAATGCAAATTCTAATAGGATTTCTCATTCCCACTGCGGTGGCTTCGCTCGCACATGCTTGCAAACAAGGAAACGCATAAATTCGTATCCTCGCCTCCTTTTCGGATTCGATCCGTAACAGGATGCAGATGCCGCGCACGAATCTATAAAACACCGAGAAAGAGAGAGAGAGAGAGAGAAAGAGAGTTCGTTGTATGTGTGTGGGTGTCCTTGACGGGGGGCAGCGATCTTTCTCTCTCTCTCTCTTTCTCTCTCTTGTCGACGAGAAATATAGCACCGGAGAAAAGATATAGAGGGAGAGAGAGAAAGAGAGAGAGAGAGAGAGAGAACGAGCGTACGAAAGAGCGAGCGAGAGAGAGAAAGTGATTTTCCTCGCGCACGGTCCGCCCACCTCGAGAACCTGTTCGGACGCACGAGGAGGAACCAGTGTGTACGTATATATCTATATATACGTGTATCCTCGGAGAGTTGTATTGCGCGCCAGGCTTCGAGATGGGCTTCGATCGTCGTCGTTACGCCGATTATTTATACACTACGAGATTTTAAACGAGTTTCGCTTCTGTAAGGGCGCGCGCGCGCGCGGGCGGTGAGGTAATGATTGTCGAGTGACCGTCTGTACAGTCCAGCTTCGAGAAGTTCGTGTATCATGTATATATATAAGCGTGTATGTTAGTTGCATAACGCGTAGTAATGCGTATATGTGTGTGGAATAAGCGCTTGGATTTAGGACATCGGAGAGCGATTCGGCGTCAAAGTTGAAATAAATGAGATGTAAGAGGAAACGAGTCTGCGATAATATCGTATATACAATACTGTTATATACATTGCTGCTGATATACTTAAAACGGTTTCTGTATATACATATATACGTTTAAAATAATGGTTCGAGTAATGAAACCGGAATAGGCATGAAATGTAGAGTCGCATCTTTATTATATTAATCGGCGGTGTGCGGGCATCGATGCAATGTATACCTTAGATAAACATCGGTACAAAAGTGCAGTGTGGTGACAACGAGATAACCAGAGTATCTGTATGTCTGTGTTGATAAGATACAAGCCCCACGCGTTATCGGGCAATTTTTCCTTGTAGTTACATCAATGCAAACTTTCTCGACTTATTTATTTTTTTTTTTCAACGTTTCGAGCTGCGATATACGATGCCGCGCGCGTGGTAACCACCCGCGCCTATATAATCAAAGGATTTATTATATTTCATTTTTCACCGCGCACTTATAACGAACGAATCGACGCGCCGATATTTCATCGCGATATCGAGCGATCACCTGGCCGCAATAAACCTCTCTTGCTCGAATTGTTTTTCATCGTGGTTCGCTCGTGCGCGTGCGCGCGGCAAATCAAGTGGAGAAACCAGTACACAATGAGGCCCTTCTCTCATCTCTACGTTTTCTTCTTCCTTCTCTTCTTCTTCTTCTTCTTCTTCTCCCTTGCTCTTTTCCATCTTTCTCGGCTCGTCTACTTTTCCGTCATCGCCCTCGGGGCCTTAACTCTCGTACCTGCGTATATATGTATTATATATACATATATACAAGCGGCTGTATAACTGAGCTGAACACGTGCGCACAACATTCTAGTCGCGTGCGCGGCTTCGTTAGTTGTATTTATATATATACACATACGCGCGCACCTTCTTTCTATACCTGCCCGAGCCAAGCCGTAACGTACCGTTCCGCTGTCTATTTTAATAATTGTTACGTACTCTCAGCTGAGTCTTTTGCCATACTACATACTCTTTTTTCACGCTTCGCCATTTAGACGCGGGCTTATAGTGTGCGCGTTTCGTGCGCACAAGAAACTCTTTTAGCGATTTTACACGGAAGGAAGAGGTTTTCTGCCTGGTGAGCGCGGCGCCTGAAGCGAGCGTGTGAATGTCGTATTTTTTTGACGAATCGAGGGCTTGAGTCGGTATGAGTTTCTAATTTCTTCATAGGAAATCGTTAGCGTCGGGGATATATCAATTATTCATGTGATTCTGTAGTGAGAGAAAGAGGGAAAGAGAGAAGGAGAGTGAGTTGTTTAATTAATTCTCTATAGACGCGTGACTGATGTTTCAATAGATTTATGATTCGGTCCAGATCTTATTCTTACTCTCACTTATACTGTTATTAATAAATTTTATCAAACTTTGTTTTGATCGACTAAGTTTGATCGTTTGAAATTACGAAAGCAGCTATACCTTAATTTGCGGTCAGCAATTTATTTAGACTTTTCTAAAGCCGGGAAAATTGCCTGTGTTTATAATAAATAGAGATTGATTGAACGAATTAAACTTTTAAATTTCATGCGATACTCAAGTCATTGTAGAACGTTTTCATTGTACTTGGTAATTACAAAAATAAACGAGTTTCCAGGAGAAATTAATGTTGCTCTCAGGACGTTTTACACAGACAAATATGATATACATGAACAGAGTTATTAAGAACTCGTAATAATGAAAAAAAAGTGCCTAGCATTTCAGTTAATCAATTTTTATTGCGACAAAATTAATGGAGTGCGTGCGCGTGCGCGTGGTCGAGCAGTGCGCTTACATAACTCGAATATGCAATGAAAATGCGAGGTACGTGCATGGCATATTCAATTTTCCACAGCTAAAAGGATTTTGTAAATACACATTATGCCCGCGTCGAGCGCATAAACGCACGCGGCCAATTAACATTGTTATTGATTGATTTGTCGCTCGGTGTATATAAACGTCCGCTAAACTCGCAGCTTTATTGATTTTCAAATAAACCAGAAATTATTTTGTCACTACCTTTCCCACCGACATGTGCACGCAGGTATATATTATACATATATATGTGTATATACATGCGCTGTGTGTATATCTCGTTTACGTTCGTTTCCATTCATATTTAAGGACGTCATTAAAAAATCGTACACCCAACGTCGGACTATACTCCGTTAATGTCTATAATTATTTGAACGGTCCCCGCAGCCATCCCCCCGTTTCCCACTCTCGACCCTCTCCCTTTTTCGCCCAGTACTTCCTCTATAGAGCATGTCACGCGCAACGAATCGTATAGCCTATATATGTGTGTATACATGTATGTATACCAGATTGATGCGAATCGTTCGGCAGGCAAGAAAAAAAAAATCATACAATAGATATCTCCTTTTACCAAGTGTGCGTATGTGTATATCGGTGTTAGAAAGAGAGAAGGGAAAAACCTTTTTTTTCATGCGTTATTTTCCGCTTGAAGGGGTGCCTATGTGCCAGTGGTGCAACGAAGGAAACTTATTTCACGCGTCATTTCGGGGCGAAACACATACATATAGAGAGACAGAGAGCAGAAGAGGGAGTGAGAGGGACGACAGGGCCTCGACAGCCATAAAGTGACACCGCGTTATTCTTCGGATACTGCTAACTACATTGGCTGTCATAACTATCTGTATATATACGAGGCCAGTTATATATAAGTCTCTGCAAGTCAGTCTGCAAATCAGCTTTTAACCGCGCGCGCACACACCGCCTCTTCATTCTCCCTCCGCGTCCGTGTGATGCGGTCGATCGTTGCACTCGTACATTTATTGCTATCGGTGACTTTGGCTTTTCACTTCGGCGCCACGTTCCTTTTTTTTTTTTTAAATTCGCGTCGAGGTTAGGTCCCCTTCCTATTGGAATCGACAGAAGGTTGCGGTTTTCACGGGATGGATTTCGTTGCATTTTCATGAGATATAAAGTGCGAGATAAGTGCTGAGACGTTAGCGGTCGGTAGATGACTTTCAGTTTTCGAATGGTTTTTTTTTAAGGGGGCATTGTGCGCGCCTCCCTATTTGCCAAAAATTGACAGATGTTAGAATTTTTTGAACGTTTTTAGGTGGATCCTGTAGTATTAAGCGATATAGCAGATGTTGAAGCGGATAAATTTGAAATTGTTATTTGCGTTTTTCATAATTCGAATATTGTGTAATTTTCAAATATAATATATTTAATGAGTTTCATACGACATCATATTTACTCGTAAAAAACAAGGAGAATCATGAACATTATTTGAATATTAATTATATTTCATGAAAAAACATGAAAATAAATTCGTTAAAACTATTCCTATATATTTTACAGGTATATAATATCACAGCATCGATATGCTCGACGTAAACCATAAAATTATAATAAAATAATAATTTATAGTAGAAACCACGTCACCAAGGTAGTTGCGCCACCGATATAGACTTACGTGATCGTCTTTGACGCATCGCGCTCATACCTTGCCGTCGTTCCCAGGGTTTAGAAATTGTCTCTATCTCCCTCTCACATTGCATATATATACGCGAACGCGCTGGCGTATAAGCAACGATTAAATCGAGTTCTTTACAAGCAAATACTCTGGCCGCGTTATGTGCGCTTTAAAGGAGAGCGTGCGATTTCGATAAGTTATCTTCTTACTTCTCCTATCTCTTTTTCTCTCTCTCTCTCTCTCCTCTCTTCGTGAAAGCGTAATTGCACGATGAAAAGTCCCTCTTGTACGCCGCGCTCATCGAAGGATATGGCTCGCTATCCGAGACTCCGATAACGGGGGGATGAGAAAGTCGATTGCGTAGCGAGTGAAATATTCTGTGAAATGCAACTTTCTTCGTAATAAATTGTTAATGGGATATTGCTTTAATAGAGAAGATTGAAAACGATTTATTAATTGTAGCAGCTTATTAACTGTAATCATTGCATCCGTGCTATTTGTTGGAATAGCTGCGATATATAACTATGTAAAATTAAGTCAAACCTCTGATTTCTTTTTAATGGTGGCAGATTTAAAATTGCTTTGTGTCGTAAATAACAATTTTTATTTTTGAAAATTTCATTAAAGGTAGTACATGTAATATTTAAAAATCATTTTTTTTCAAATTTTATATTTAATTTTTGTAGAATGTATTATACAAAACCTGCTCAACTATAGCAGTAAATATGGTTAGACTATATTTTATTCAATAAAAGAAGTATTTTACTTATCGGATTAAATAATATACAAAATATGTAAGTCTCTGTATTTATATCTACATTTTGCATGATGGATCGTGCTTTTTGTAAGTTTGATTATCTTACTCACAAAATAGCTTATGCTTTGCATATTTCATACATAGTTTTCCAAAGGTTTATAATTTGATATAATAAATTTTTCATCTATAAAAATATATTATTAAATTATTTATCCAAATTATTAATATTTTATCAACCTTCAACTTTATCCATTATACCTTCCGTACGTATATTATTCCATTGAAATCTGGGTTGTTTATTGATGTACCATCGCAGATACTCTAACGATAAATGATTTATTCTAATTTATAAATTCTTCATTGTTGACATCTACGTATAAGTCAACTAATTGAAATACTATGTTTAAATTTTGTTCTCGTTTATAATTTGACAAATGAAAATTGATCGGCAGCGCCGCTTCAATTAAACATTTAAACTATAATAATGTCTGCAGTATATGAAAAGTAACTTAAATTAATCGCTGGAAATAAACATCGGCAAAACAAAAAAAAGTTCACGTGGCAACAATGATGTTCTTTTCTTGGAATACGTGACCGTTCTCAGATACACACACACACACATATCAACGCTCAACGTCTAAAAATTAATTTTCAGCTGACATCGGCGAAATCGCAATCAACTTTGGCACAGTAACAAACTCGTAACCCAAGCTGAACGCGTGTGCTCTTACGTCACGTGCAATATCTCCATTATCGAGCCGCCAAAACAAGCGAAAGCACCTACAATCAAAAATAGCTCCTATCAGTCGTAACAAATTTTTATGCGCCTTCGAGCCGCGTGAGAGAGTTTACTTCTCTCCTTCTCTCCTTTCACGGCGTGTGCGTCTGTTATCCGAGGCACGCTCGTTCGTTATCGCGATGCCTCTCGCAAACAGCCCGATGTCTGTCTCATCGTTCCCTCGCGCGCACACACACACACACACACACACACACACACACATATATATATATATATATACATACGTGGCACACACGTGCGAGCACACGCGCCGCGAGTACGCGATTCGCCAAAAGCGACGTGCACACTCTTTTGCCACGCGAGTGTGTTTTTCCCGTTTAAAGCGCGTGCTCGTGCGAGCTTCGTAAGAGAGAGAGAGAGAGAGAGGGAGATTAGATAAGAGGAAACTAGAGTAGACTGTGTGTCGCTTGCTCGCTCGCTTTATTTGCTCGCTTATATAGAAATCGACGTTTCGCGCTGCGTATTCCGCTATTTCTTCGAGGTTCTCTTGCGTACATATATATATACGGTTTATGCCGCAAGCTTATCTCCTCGCTCAGTGCGTTTCCTTGATTAATGCGGCTTCCGAAAGCCGCGCGAGATAAGTCGAAAATTCAATTGAACGGATTCGACGCGCAAATGCGTATATATATATATATACCCGAGTGCGTGAATGTGTGTGTGGTTTTATGGGATGGAGCGCGGACATTGTTTTCGCGAGAATGTAGGATTTTCTTACCGAAGCGATGCAATGTCATTGTTTTCTTACCAAAGAATTTTTGTTTTTAAGATGCGCGAGTATTTTTAAGCCGTGTAACGGCATTCGTCGATGGAGTAAAAGGCTTTCTCTTTGGAAGGTTAAAAAAAAAAGTTTAGATACAGTTAAAATGCATTTGCAGAATGAGATAAAATATTGGATTGAAGAAGTGGGACATAGCTTAGAATAATAAAAGTAATCTTTTATGCAGAGTTTCGTAGCTTTTAGTAATAATAAAGAAACCTCAAGAATGTATCAATATGTTATTATAGTGTTTTTTCTATCTCTTGCGATCGTAAACATTAGTCATCTAAAAGTATATATTTTTATATTGAATATATAGAGAAAAGTGAGAAAAGTTGAAAGAATGAGTAACGTATATATCTAGTAAGAGTAATGTTGTTTGTTTAAATGATCTCATTTCATGTGACTAAGGTGAGAGTAACGTTTAATGAGAAAGTGATGCCGCCAGCCATTAATCATTCACATTGAATAATATATATAAGTTTTGACATAAATGCACAACATTGAATTGAAAAAAATGATTTATATTTTTGCGAAGAGAAGGATCCGATCGAACCTTACCACGGGACGTAAATTACAACTTATCATTATTTAATTTACAGACGAAAATTTTCGAAATAATAATAACGCGTTGCGTTCTCTGTTTTTTTCTTTCATCGTGGCGGGTGTGCACGGCAAAACAATCTTGCGAATATTTTTTTTTCCATCCCGTCGACAGTGCGCATTAAATCTTATATTAAACGAGTATAGCCGTAAAGGACGCGACAAAAAACACAGGTAGCTGCTGCTGCAGTCCCGCGTGGTTATTAAGCAGAAAAGGGATCACTGTAATTTGCCGGCAAAATAATTCAAAGTGTAATTTAAGTGTAAATAATTATCGAAAGTACGGTCGCGCCCGCTGTCTCTCTCTCTATATATGTGTATATATATATACGTACATAATGCATTGCGAAAGATCACCTTACCACGCTGGCGTTTTCTCGCATAAGAGTGCACGCGGCGCGCTGTGCTATAAGGCTTTCGTAACGGAAATCGCGCACTGTGCAGACGTAAAAAAAAGGAACAGCGCGCGGGCGCAGTCGTCTCTCGCTCGCTTATACACTCCTATATAGGTACGGTCCACTCGGACGTCCGATTATAGCGCATCTCTTAGTGTGCGAGGCGACTTTGCGGAAAAAAGAAACATACAAGTCGAGGTTCGAGAACCGCTAAAGGCAATACACTCGGCTGGAGTGCGTTGTAGAGGTGGATTTCTACGTCACTTCGGATGTATGCGGATACGATATTAGTGAATGCAGAAAGAGAGAGAGAGAGGATGTCATCGTCAAATATGTTGGAAATCTGTTGGACCGATTGGTTCTCCTTAATTAATAAATACACGACTATAATTGAAAAAGAATTTATTAAAAAATAACTAGTCGTTTATAGAATAAATCAATAGAAAATATTATTCGTCCAGTCAGTAATAATACATATATTCCTTTCGCTTAACTCCGAAGTCGGAAAACATCTCAACCCATTAATAACAATCCTCGAGGTCTAAAAAAACTCGGCGCGGCTCTTCTCGGGAACTCTAAATTTGCATCGACAGCGCTCACGACGAAAATAAATAATTCGCGCACTTTGGGCAATGCACCTAATCTGTATTTTTCCGCACGCGCGCACGGCCTCGATGCTCATAAATCTCAGCTGTGCTCTGAGTCTCGCGGCGAGAAGTCGAGTCCAAGTGGAATGCCCCGCGTTTAGATCCATATAGCGCGCTTGCTGTGTGAGCTCGATGACCCGTCGTCGTAGCCGCCTTCGTTCTTTTTATACTTTTCGACTCTTCGATCGCCGTCGCGTGGTAAAGTAGTGGGAGAGAGAGAGAGAGAGACGAGAGAGTTCATCGCTTGTGCATCCGCGTCCTCCGCTGTCTCTGTGTATGTGTGTGCATATATGTGTACGTTCGTACGTGCATATATATATATATATATATATATATATATGAGAATCGTCGCGTAATCATTGTCTTAACCCCGGCGCTCTCTCGGGCGCGAACCTTGCGCGCTGCAGCGAGCGGCGAACCTGCAGAGTACAGCGAACGGGAGAGAGAGAGACAGAGAGAGAGAGAGAGAGACTGGGAAAGAAGATGGAGAAGAAGAGGCGGACGAGGGGATATATAGGAGTCGCGCGCATTGAAATTTATATATGGGCGCGCGAACGTCGCCGCGGCGAAATCATGAATGAAGAATTTTTATGCGGATGAGCTGGAGTACTATACATGTATATATATTTTTACAAATGCCGAGGACGCGTTGCTACGTGGATTTTTATTTTCAATTAATGACAAGTTGGCGGTTAGCTATGCAGAAGGAGTCAAGTGCGTTTTGTTATATTGTCGTTTGTTCGTGAAGCGTGCAGTGCTCTTAAGTGTCATTTTCAAGTAGTCGTTGCTATATTCGTAACGTGAATGTATTTATAATAATACATTCCATTCACGTGTATATACTTACTTAGTTGTGACTATAGAGAAATGTATTTTACTAATTCTAATCGTGATATACTCGTCAATTAGCAACGATTATTTCACTAAAACTGCAAAGTCATTGACGAGACGAGGATCGATCGATTAGCATAAATAAAGATACTTGCATACATATGAGATTGAAATAAAAATGAGTTTCAAGCCCCAGGGCGCGATAACGTCAACGTCTGTCGCGCGCGCGCCCCAAGCTCGAGATAAAAGGCTGCGGTGAATGGCATCCGCCGTAATCCCGCACGGCTCGTATCGCCTCGCGATAATGCACTTTTTTCTTCTCTCGTTCTCTCTCTCCCTCCCTCCCTCTCTCTTTCTTTCTTTCTCGCTCTCATTTAATATAATCGATCGGGTTATATTGGCTCGATTGGCTACCGTGTCGCGAGCGTTACGTCGCGAGTTCACGCTATAAGAAAACAGAATTATCGCGAATTTTCTTCGTATACGAATTAAGGATTAGGTATATATATATATATATAATTGCAAAATGTTTTGCATTTAACGCGCTTTTATACTTTGGGGGCTACTTGGTGGAGATTGTAATATACGTTCATACTTTAGCATGTCAAAGTTATCGGTGTGCCTGTGTATGTATATGTCGGCGATATCAAATGGCTTTTCCGCATTTGTTAAGGTCAACCTTGACTGTAAAATAGAACGATGAAAGTGGTTCGCTTTATAATTTAGATTGTAAACAGTAATAATTTCGTCTGCTTGATATTTCATGTGATGCCTTTGTAATGAAGGTTTGCGCAACTTTATTTTTATATTCAAGGCTCTCAAAATAATCGATTGAATTTGTTAGCCATATGAACTTGAATTTATTTGTAATACATGCTGAAATTAAGATTAGAGATAAAGCGTTGTATAGGATTTCATTTTTTTGAACTACTTACAAACATGTTAGATCGACTTGTTCAATGACTAAAATCTAATTTATATTGACAGACATTTTTTTAGTAACCGTGAACAAATATTTATGCATGCGGTCTTATATAAAAATTGAAGTCACACGTAACATTGATTAATCTATAAATATTATTTTATCTTATTTAACGTGTGGGCCCGCATTGAGGATAGCTGAAAATGACACATCAAAAATTGCGTTAAATCAGGGTTAATTACATGACCGTGAATATATTCAATATCTTATTACGTTTCTGAGAACAAGTGATTGATTAATCTTTTACAGCGTAAAAAAAATTATCACCGTATTAATAACCATTTTTTTTTTAATTTTAGTTTTTCACGTAAATTTACCGCCAATTCTTTTTTTTATGAAAATTTATTCTCGCACATTCAAACTGTGTAAGCTAAAAATAGATGCAGATTTGCATTTTCGCGTTTACATTCCAAATGCACATATATAGTGTCATCATTATTATGATTGATCACTTATCTGTTTCTATAGTATAAAATCTACTGAACAATAGAAGCCATCTAAAAAAAGTCCTATTATAATAATTCTTTCAGTACTATAAAAAATTTAAAAACCTCGGCATTGCAATTTCTTGTGTACCATAAGAAAATCACTTTGCTTTATTCTGTGCTTAGAAGCGTAAGAAAAGTCTCCGTATAGCGTACTGTATACCCTTTAATCCACGCCTGTACCTATATACATATATACCAAAGCCAATAAATATCATTATTAGCAAACTCTAAACGCTTTATTTAATACCCGGACCGTTCCCTTGACCACAATAACACATGCATATAATACACACACTACACGCACGCGTCCCGGATGCAAAACTCGCTCCCGTACGCTTTGTTCTACCGTCAATTTAGCGCATAGGATCCAAAACAGCAGCAGCAGCAGCTCTTGTCGTCGTCACAGGGCGCGAGATATAATTCGTCTAACGAGCTACCGTCGAACACCCGCGCTGTATGAGGGTGGCGACATGTATACTATACTCTCGCAGCCTCCCGTCACCACAGCTTGTCTATAATGCTCTCACTATTCTTTTAATCGGCATTTATACGTATGTTGCATACTCTTTGCATTGGTCCAACCGTGTTATACATATAGGTGTATAGGATAATATACGCACGTGTGCTCTGTATATATATATATACTATATAGTCGTCGTGTCTGTCACACATAGCCGTTGTGTAACTATCGCTCGCGCCTCGAAAACTTGTCATGACTGCAGAGAGCCAGCCCCTCACGTGCGAATTGTGTTGCACGCGGAGATATTAGCTGTGTGCTCGCGAGTTATAATTTATGCGATACGTGCAAGTCCCCGCGAGAGTGTGTGTACAAACACATCGTGTGCGCGCGCGGGAACATCGATGTTGACAGAGCTCGAACGCGCGCGAATGGCTGCCCTGAGGCATATCGCCCAGTGTCGTATATATATAGCGAGAAAAATCAGCTGAGCTACAAATTGCACGTATATATAGGTGTGTATGGTATACGCGAGTGTGTTATACATAGGGCGGTGTTGGTTTTTTTATTTTCGGGTATTCTTGTTATTATAACGTACGTTGGCGAAGTTAGACAGACGTTGACGAAGACGACGAGACGAAGATTTCGTGGTCGATAGTCTACGAGTGTGGGTATAAGTACACGGTAGAATATATATGTACGGCTCGACGTTTCCTTATTCGGTGACTTTTTTTGCGAGTGAGGTGCAGCCACAGTGACAAGTTGATCTGTTTCGCTATAGTTGTTGCTGATTTTTCAGTTGGCTTTCCGCGTTGTGCAATAGTGTATATTATTTGTATTAGTATTTCTTGTGATATGTCGAAAAAATGTTATAATAAGTACGGTATTATATAGTTGGAAGTATTTGAATATTCTCAAGGTTAATTTATACATGTTTGACAAATTAGTTGTCTTATATAAATATATGCGTGGTACCATTAGTTGATTGCAGTGATAAGAAGAGCTTTTTTGCCATTCGCAAGATGCAGAATACAATTTAGATACAATCGGGGATCGTCATCATTTTAATGAAAGCAATTCTGCGTTTTGAAGATATTGTTTTTCTCGTGTATATAAATTATGAATATTTAACAGTCTCTTTTATATATAACATAGTGCTATTAATGCTCATGACAGATCAGTTTCTATTCCGAATTTAGTCTTTTTTTTCTATAGATTACTCCGATAACTGCAAAAGTTATATAAATCCAAATTGCTCGCTATTAATAATATTTATTTATACGCTGACATTGAAATAGGAAGTTGTTTTGACGGGAGCATAAATTTCACTGCACCTGATTAATTAATCAAAAACGTATTTTTGCACATAAAGCATTCTAATTTATTATAACATAGATTATCTGCGTACATATCGCATAAATATTTGTATTTGAAAAATGCTTCGTTAATAAACTTATCTTGCAATGAAACTCCATTATGCTCAAGTATACACTTTGCATTAATTCTAAAAGCAACTGTAGTATCCAACGATTAAGGTCGCAAGTTATCCGCTTGCTATATACCATCTAATTGCCAAAAATACATCACTGTTTCATCATACACCCCATGAGTCGCTATCCGTGTCGCCGTATATATATGTACACAGTCACACCAGAAATTGCGTAAGCTCGCGAAAATTCGACGCCGGCGCACGTCGCCCAGCGAAATAATCACGTTCGCTCTCTGAGCGCTTGAGAGATAAAGCGCATTATACGAGCTCGCGCGCACGCTCAGGAGAACATTTTACGCGAGGCACACGAATATATGTGTATGTGTATGTGTGTGGCGCGTATTGTTCTTCGAGCTGTGCTTCATTTGTTTCCTCGGATTGACTCTCTTTCTCTCTCGCTCTCGCTCGCGCGCTGCGTGTTGAATTACGAGGAGGGATTTCCACGGCGCGCAACATCTGCACCGCAAAAGAGAGTCTCCTCTACGGTTATATGACACAGTGCGCGATTGCACCAGACGCGCGCTGGCCCTGCGAGAAGAAACTCAAGAGTCACTTTGGAGACATTAGTCATGTGGTATACTGTCGAACGAGGGGGAGGAAGATATTTCACGGCGCTCGCTCGACTACAGTGTATTATAGGTATGAGGCGTCGAATAAAAACATATATACGTGCGTTGTGTGTAGTAAGGCTTGATCATATATATCGACGAGTCATAAATTCGGGGGGGCTCGATTGTCACTTTCCACATGCGTATTATAGCAGGAGGAGGTTATCGGAATCTCGCATCGCGAGAATCTCAATATCAACATGTACAGAGCGAAGGCGGAGTGAAAGAGAGAGAGAGAGAGAGAGAGAGAGAGAGAGAGAGAGAGAGAGAAATTCGTGCAGTTTAGTGTATGTATAGTATATTTCTTCTGCGGGTTGGGAGCGGCTTCATTTCACCTGCGCAAATATTTTTTACGCTGCCTTGCACAAGCAAATATTTTCCATTTTGAAGCGAGATTTCATGCGAGGCTTTTGGAGAGCAAATATAAGAGTAGTAAAAATTGCATCGTTCGATCCTGCAATTTTCGTAGCGGTATAAAGTCTATATATTGAAGTGCATTTTTCATTATTTAAATTTTATATTGTTATGCACGAGAAGTAGAAAATCAAATTTAAATGGTATTTGAATGAAATTTTTTAATAAGATTGAGAGCATTCATTTAATTTTTTTACATTACGAAAACATTAGTTTTATATCGTTATATTATACTATAAAGATGCACAAAATTAAAGTTTCACAACGTTCGGAGTACATTAGATGAAAGATAATAAAAATTGACTAAAGCTTTTAATTAGTTGGAAACAATCTCTTGTACGATCTACAAAATAATAAATTAATATTCCAAAGATTGAAAGGAAATTATTATCTTCTTAACATTTCGAAGGAACGAAAATTTTTATAAACATATAATAGATTAATGGATTTTGATAAAAATGGAAATTTCCCTCAATAGCTCTCCCTATTACAACATAATTATCTCAATTTAACCACGCATTGCAATAATATAACATCGGGTTACTTAATTTTTACATCCATCTGTATAAAAGGTCGTCCGCATACGTAAAAGACGGATACGCCACATCCTCATCTTGGCCTTGTTAAATTTCAACGCAAGACTGCAGACAGAAAATAATGATGATTCCCCCTCGTTGCAGCGGCAGCAGCAGCAGCAGCAACAGCGTACAGTCACTCTTTCTCTCTCTCTCTCTCTCCTCTTGCGGCGATAATCCTATATTGCCGAATACGCGCTTGTGCTCGCGACCTTCAAAAGCACAAAGTGAAATCGTGCAAGCGGCAGCAGCAGAAGCAGCAGGCAGCAGCTCAGGCACGCATTACGTGGTTAAGCTGCCGGCACTGCTGCTGCTGCTGTTGCTGCGCGCGAGCATTATTAATTGACGCTCGCCCGCTCGCGCGGAGCTGGCATTTGTATTCATTAATCATCTTGAAATCTCGTCTGCTTTCGTTAAATTGAATTTTTGGTTACACAACGGCCGCAATGTGTATGTATATATGTATCGCGAGATTATATGTATATGTATACGTGTGGATCGAACGCGTCGCTCATCATCATGCAATAAGACAAATTTTCAATGTCAACTGCTGGAGGAACATTGACGTGTTTAACAGCAAACGTGTAACGGTTGATTTTCTTTTTTTATATATGTATGTATATATATGTTGACGATTCGACGATTCATCAAAGCGCATCGGTCGTATATTTTTAAAAATCGGCCGCGGAAAAATTTGTCGTTGCGCCAAAAACGCCCGAAAGTGAACGTCCTGCGAGTGAAACGAGAGAGAGGGAGGAGAGAGGGTAAAAGGGGAGAGGGAGTTCGGGACTAAAAATATCGGTGTGTAACGGCGACTTCGCGAGATCGTCCGTGCCTCGTCTTTTGCGGGAACGTAAACGTTTTCTTCCTGCTCTCAGCTTTTCGTTTTCCACCGTGTATTTAGACTTCTTTTCTCGGTTCGTCGAATTCTTACCTCCCTTCGTGGCATTTTTTCCTCGGGCAATTTCAATTTTTTCATTTTTCCTACTATACCTGTACTGTTCTTCCACTGTATGTTTTTCTGCGAGCGCTGAAACGTTTAATTCGGGACATTTACTTTTAAATTTAACGGAATTTAAAGTGTTGAAAACAATTGGAGGCGATGCTATATTTAAAATATCAAAATAGTATTAATATTTTCAAAGTGACAAATCTAGGAAAAACTGATATACTATTATAATACGCGACTTTGTACATCATTTTTGTTACTTTGGTACAATATATAGAAAGTATTATTTGATGAGGAAATAAGACGTACATTTTAAGATACGTGTAAGCGTAGCTTCCGAGAATTATATATGATTCAGTGCATTAATTTATCACAGTATTTAGACATGAATTTATTTGTTAGATTTTTATAAATAGTTACATGTGTTTACTATTTCTTATAGAAAAAATGGTTTCATCATTGATAAATTTCTAAATAATATAAAACTAATTTTTTTCTCAAAAGTATGGACCATAACCTTACGCAATATTATGAAAATGTTGTCAATAAAAAAAAAAGTTTTTAAACAGTCCAGTTAAAGAAAGCTTTCAAACTCATTAACAACCATCTATCAACCAACTAAAAAAAAATCAGAAAACCTAATCTATCGTTACCTATTTTACATTTAATTTTTATTTCTATAGCTCCACTCGTCCCTCATCTCATCCCGTCCGTAAGCGTGACTGCGCGCGCCTGTCGAGAGAGGAGAAGCAGCGTTTTCCAGGTGAACGTATTTCGGAAGCTCTCGCTCTTTTCTCCGGGTACAGAGAGCCGCGAGTATATACACACATATATAGTGGCGAGTGCAAGCGAGCCAGTAGAGAGAGAAAGAGCGAGAGAGCTACTTAAGTGGAAAAACGCGGGAAAGAGGAGACAAGGCACGTCCGGCGCGTTGACCAGTCGCTCGTGACCTTCCGCCGTGAAAAATAAGGATCGACGAGGGCTTCGACCCTCATCTCCCTCCCTCTCTCTCTCTCTCTCTCGCCTTCTCTCCTCGCGCTCCTTTCCACCTCCACCTCCGCTTGCGCATATATATATATATATATATATATATATATACACACACACACACACACACACATGTGTGTGTATATACATATGTCGTCTGGTGCGCATACACGCGACCGGCGTCTCGCCACCGTTGCATGCGAGTGCCGTTTCTCGAAAATGTATTATTGAACGGTATATTTTTTCCTTAATCTCTGTTTTCGCTCGTAAAAATAAAAAATGCGTCATTCCACCGGCCGTTATTAGTGACAAAAGACCGCTTGGCCGTACTTCTTATCCTAGTGTTCGAGATTTGCTCGTTCGCGAGGGAGAGAAAAAAGTTAATCTGATTCTTCCCTTTTTTTTCAGAGTCTTAATTGCAGTTGACGCTATACTCCATCGTCTTTCCATTGCTTTTTTTCGCACGGTTATATAGTTACGGTTACACAGCTTTGACCGATATGTTTTTTGTTATTATTTCTCCTTCATTTTATTTGGCTACTTCACTGCGTGTTTGCATTTTTTTCTGAAAACAGTTCAGGCCGATAATGAAAATGTCACTTTTACTTGAATCACTGTCACAACAGTGTTGTGATATTGAAATATGTTTTTGTTATTCATTATTAATCATGGATGGAATAATACAATAACAGTTACCACCGGTTCCATATTTTTGTTTGTCTTTATTATATTTATAAATTTTCTGCTTTTTAGTGGAAAGTTTATCTCAACATGTTTTTATGGCTGTCATGCAAGTGTATATTTAATGTATGCATCTTAATTAATAACTTGTTGATTTTTGTCGTACGATTTCACGGAATTGTCCGTTATTTTTATAAATAAATGGACGAAAATAGTTTGATACATGAAAAATGTATAATTAATTTTGACATGTTTTTCTTGTTTTATATATTTTGTGAGTTGTATTTTAAATATTTTAAATTCATGAGGTAGAATCATGATATAATTTTTTAACCAAAAAGACGACAGAATTAAAAGTTTTGAAAGGATTTATTTTCAAATTCCATATCATTAGAAATATCCCACATTAGAAAATCTAACAATTAAAAGCTACATTTTCTATTCAAACTTATTTTATGCAACTCGGGTACAGCACAAGTATAATGAAATCAATTCGCAACTTATAAATAATAAATTATGCACAAAGAAACGCCACATTATTTTCATATCAGATAATCTAACAATTTATACGAGTATGTTCCTTTACGTTTCAACAAAATTATCTAGAAAAACCTGATCGAGCAAGTAAACTGCATTTAATTACCTCGTAAAATATGAATTTACAAAACTGGCAAATAAACGAATCCAAGGGGGGGAACTAAACAAACAAGTTGTTAAAGCACACGCGCGTATCAGCGACGTTAATGGAGTGCGATTAAAGAATTAGCAAAATCGGGTATAAAACCACGCGAAAGCCGTGGGGAGGAGAAGAGACGTATACCAGCCAATGGGTATATACACACATACACAGGCGCCCACGGCTAAAAATATGTTTGCACAAGGCCGATAGTGCCGAAAAAAGACGACAGCGATAAAGCGTTCATAAAGGCGTATTTATAAATTTACGGCCTCGAAAAATATGTTAATGACCCCGTAAAAAGCTTTCTTGCACTCGCGCACGGTGACAATGATATCTCTCGGCAAGGCTAGTTAGGATAGGTCAATACCCACTTTTCGCCCGCACGTACATAAAAAAAACAACAACACATATACACAGATACACGCTCGCGGATAGAGGTTCAAGCTCGCGTGCATACAACCTTTTTCGCGCGAGTATATATACGCGGCAATATAAATACGCACGCAGCTGCCGCGTGCAGACTCGTTTCGCCATTTCGGCTTGTGTGTATATATATGTATGCATCAGCACTGTATGCGCGCATGCTGGCACATATGCATATATATGTATATACGTGTGTGTGTATCTCGCGAATGGCCGTGGAAACGATGGAAGAAAACGCGAAAAATACTACGAGCTACTCGTTTCACCTGTCGCGGGCCGCGCCCCTGTCCGATGTCGTTACGCGGCTCTCGCTCCCTTTATTTTTATTGGCCTTTGAATTCGTAACGCTGTTGAATGGAAAAATGTAAAGCATTCCGCAGTCAACTGCCTCGTTCCGGAAAGTTCAGGTGTATATTATTGCTGTTTTTAATTTTGTGGAAAAATGTATTTACATGGCAAATATATATAGAGTGCAAATTCTTAGTTTAGAGTAGCCAGTATTCTGGTTTGTTATAATAGTAAAAATGTTGCAATTATTCTAACACAGATAGAAATGAAATACACATGGTTTATTGGAAAGAATACAAATGAGTTACGTCTATAAATTTAGCATATTTTATTTACTTTCTTAAATTTTATAATAATACGAAAATTATGTTACATAAAATATTTCTGTAGGATCTTTCTAGGAATTTTTTCAAAAAATCGATTATTCTTGAGAAAATTAGCTTATATCTAGTAAACAATTTCGTCACGAACTTCTATACGTATTCACAGTGTATACCAAAGTTTATTTTTCATCAATACATATTAACATATTATCTCTGGGAACTTTAATCTCAAATCTCTTCAAATATTCTGTGCGACTAGTAAAATTTTTTAACAACGAAGCTGCAACCTCATCGCTATATGATGAGCGTTGAGTAACAAATTCTGTTCGAAAGAAAAATTACTACTTCAGAAATATTTTCAAAGATAAACATTTATTATGCTTTTAATACCGCCCCTATGATTATTAATCACCTACACGGGCATGCGGATCAGTTTTCACACGCTTCTACATCAATTCGATAAAAAATCAAGCCTGCCTGCTACCTCAATTCTCAGAAAACCTATCCGTCCGGTACGATTAAAGAAAAAAAAGACGCGGGGGACTATCACCGTCACCGTTGTAGCTGCTATCTTACGTCAGACAGACGTGTTCGAACGTCGCGTCGATTTGAAATTTGCTCTCGCGAGCACACGGCGTCTATATAATTTTTTGCAGTTCGCTGACTTGTGATTGCTCCCCCCCTCTTCTCCCTCCACCTCGCGCAGTTGAATAACAACAACTTGCGAGATTTCGCAAGCTTGCGGGAGAGAGAGAGAGAGAGGTGAATATCCTCGCGTGATGCGAGAACGCTGCTGCCGCCGCCGCGCCGGCCGGCGTGATGTATAATCGCCGAGGTGTTGTTGCCACTTTGTATGCCAAGTACCAACTTTTGAACTCGCGAAAATGTGGAATTAATGGCCGTTCGAGCCCGAGCTAAATCGCGCCTTGATGCGAAAAGGTCGCTAAACTTTTCTTCGCCGCCGTGAACTTTGAAGTCGTTATCGTTGAATACGTGTAGAGATAATTTTCGTGTTTTTCCATTAGACCGGTGCCTTTTTAAAAAAAAACCGCTAACGACAAAGATCATTTTTCGCTGAAAACATAATTTCTCTTTTACTTTTGGTACATAATCAACGAGTATATACAATATCATCATATTTGTAAATTAATGTATATATCTGACTTTAATTTTATTTCAAGGCAATGATTGATTTATCTAATAATAATTAAAGACCTACTTGAAATAATATTAAATAACAATTTATCAAGATAAATTATATCAAAATGCCCATCAGTCACTCGGGTTATCAATTTTAATTTATAATCGTATACTCCATCTTTCAACATTTCACTTATAGATTCATGCAGAAAGAAAGGCAAAAATCAAAGAGTGTAAATTCCCATCGAACGATCATCGCGTTCGCATCGCAAGGTGACACACACGCCTTACACACTCACCCCCCCCCCCCC
>JAYJLV010000046.1:783755-798921 GCA_036873485.1 Torymus texanus | reverse complement strand
ATGTGAGTAAACGCTTAAGTGTGTAAAATACCACATTTAATCTGTTTAAAGTAACACATATGGATTTGCAGTGATATCTATTTCAAAGTAAAGAATATTTTAATCAGTTAGCAGACAATTAATATCGAAAATTATACCTACAAATATCGTTCATCTCATTACGCATATCTAATATTTAAATATCTGCAACCCTTTTTCATTCAAATTCCGGCTACCAAAGTTACATAAAATGAAAAAAAAAACACCATGAGCTACCGCAATTAAATTAAACAAAATCCGACCGCAAAGCAAGCTCCATACATCGAGGTATCATTAAGGCCTATATAGCAGCGTCAAAAATAATTGAATTTTAATCTTTGAAGAAGCGTCCAATTAGCCGAATTAAGCTTCACTCTTTTTTTTCCATCCGAAAATAAAACACACAAGAAAACAAGACGAATTAACAAACGCGAAATGAGAGACCGCGTCGTCGCTCGCTCCTCTTTTTTCCGCGCGACAAACCTCAATTAGCGTCGTAATTAAAACGATCCCGTGTAATCATACGGCTCTGCCAGTGGCGGTGGCGGCGGCGGCGGCGGCGGCGTCCGTAGGGTTATGGGATAGCCCGTGCGCTAATTATAATGTCTCCTCTTCCCTCCCTTCCTCTGCCATTAAATGCGTATTTTGATCTCTGCTCCGCGCTATCAGTCGCATAAAGGCGCATCTGTGTACTCAGCATGCAAGAGCTGCTACAGCAACAGCATACAACGTTATATATATATATATATAGTACATACATAGATGCACAGGGCTAACGCGTCTAAAGATAATCGGCATAGCTGCGCGGTTATGGGACACTTGCGAGCGAGCGCTCCCTGATAGCCGTGCGTCTCTCGCGTTCTCCCGGAACTAAAGTAGCAGAGTGCGGCGTCATCGTCGTCGTCGAGGAATTGCACCGAGCGCGCGAGCGAACGAGCGACGACGAGCTTGCGGCGCTTATCTCGTTTCGCGCGTGTATGAGGTTTCGTCCGCCCCTACTTGGCCTTGCATAGCTTCTTCTTCGCCTCGGCTAAGCCTCTTTCCGTCGGCTCGTCGACGAGCTACTCTGTATATATACTTATTTGTTTACAGTTTGCATATAGTCAATGAAAGAATGCGAGCGATTAGAGAGAATGAGATGGTCTATTTTTTTTCTTCACCGCTGACGAAGTGTTTCTGGGTGATAAGATTGGATTTGCGGAAATAGCAGTGATTTAATTCAATTTTACATATATACGCGGCGATATTTTATATTACGTGACGTTCGAGAACAGACTGTTGTAATATATTTTTTTTGGGGGAGAGGGAAGAGGACATATTCAAATCAGCGCATAGTCTATTACGCGCTGTAATATAATACTAGACGTTACAAGGGAATGGCTCGATTTCATTTGTCTAATGAATACGTGACAACTTGAATTTTAATGAAAAAGTCTCTGTGACGCAAATTGACTAATAAAGCTGAAATTGAATCCGGAGACTCGTTATTACACTGAAATGTTACAATGAGCATTTGTAAAATTTAACGAGTTTGACTATTTCCATAACTATAATTTTATATGTCTTACTTAATTTTTTTATTTATTACTTTGATATAATAAAGTAAGTAATATATTAGATCGATCAAAATGATTTTATAAAAAGTTTATTATTTGATAATTTTGAAAACACATTATTTCTTTCTTTGATTGAAATCTTAATCTATCCGATGAATATACTATTATTTAGTAACTATGCACTTGATATGAACGTAAGTTTTTGCTGCAGAAATGTAGATTGCACTATTTCTCTCTAGCTGAACATTGGCTAGATTATCAAGGTATCCATTATCCAGCTTATTAGCATAGGAGCTCGTTTATTAAGCCACTATCTAGATGAAACTAGATAATTTTCGACTGTGGTTATTGCCATTGTTATGAAACCTGATTAACATGTCGGATTTGCATGATAGATTTCAATTCCTACTTTAAATATATTTTGCATTAGTTAATTAACGTAGGTACTATAATAAATGTTTTTAAATATAAAATCTCTGTGATAAAAAATTTTTATATTTTCATATCGAGCATAAGTAATTAAAAGATAAAGCGAAGGGTTATTAACAACGTTAATTAATGAAAAAAAAATTTAAATAAATGCTTTTAATTATACTAACTAGAATGCCATTCTTAATAGATATTCATCACAATTTTTTTTATTATACAGTTTACCATCCTCGGTTAAGCTCGCAACACTGAGAGCTCCAAACCCAATAAATCATCGGCGCGCGAGCAATAAAGAAGCCTATTGATATCTCGTCAAATTTCACGAGCACGCGTAGCGGCGATAAACGTTATATAACTCCGCGAGTGCGCACTTTACCAATAAACCCGGTCGCATCACATATCACACACGTCTTTCCAAAACAACAAATAACCGTGTTTTCTTACTTGGCCGCCTAACTTTTCTCACGCATATAGATATGCGACTTTTCCCCTTCATCAAATGGCGCGTGTACGTGCGTGATGCGTACGGCAGAGAGTCTCAGAAAGGGGGAAATTCGCATTATTACACTCGTGAAAGTATCCGCGCGTATCTACTGTTTGGACAGCGCGCGTCTCCTCAGGATCCATTTAATCCAAGCCCAATAAAAATATCTATTTTCGATAAAACGTTATACGGCCTTTACTGCGCCACCACTGCTGCGATAAATAATTCCACTATCTTTCTCTTTCTTTCTCTCACTCTCTCTCTCTCGCGTGCATATCTCCCAGTGAAATCGCATTATAAATCCGTGGCTTTTGTACGCGCGAGATCCCCGCCCCCGGAAGAGAGGCACCCACAAAGGCGAGGGACAAAGCGCGCGCGCTCACGCTCCTCGGCAATTGAATTTCGCGCGCGATTCGTCTATCGGCGTTCTCTCTCTCTCTCTCTCTCTCTCTCTCTCTCTCTGTGCTACTACTGTGGTGCTACCGTATAGCTCAGAGATCCGTTAAGTGCCGCTTTATTTCCGCGTGACACATGTAGGCGATACACGCGTCTATATTCGAGTCAATATTCAAACGAGGGCTGCTTCATCACACACACTCGAGCTTTCTTTTTTTTTTTCTTTCTTTCTATATATCTTCCTTGCTCTGTCTGCTGGTACAGCGCATGTTCTATCGAGGAAACGATCTGCCTTCATAATGGCCGATACGTGACGGAGCGAGCGTTATTATACCAGGCGAGTGCAAGGGCCTCCTTACGCTTTGCATAATATACACATTGCAAGCTATATATGCAGCTCTGTGGCTACTGCGCGCTATCTACCAAGCGAGAAACTCTAAGTTCGCGCGGAGCTTGGTTTCAACGGTAGCGGCTTATATATATATACACACACACCGGCGCCAGGAGAAAGAAAGAGAGAGAGAAAGAGAAGGATTCCCGCTGCGCATGCTTATTTCAAACATGTATATATATATACGTGCATATACGAGAGCTCACGAGCTGCTTCTGTTAATTAGAGATTTCGAGATTTTATTAGCTATAGCGAGTATAGTAGGGCCGCTTCGAACGTGCGGAGAGTCATTTGTTTTATACTATTCAACGGCCGAGTGAGTGCTTGAGAGATAGGTTCCTTGGTTGGCTTCAATGAACGCCGCGAGTATATAACCGTACATTCTGAGAGGCTAATGAACACTGAGAGTTTCGTTGTAAAAGTGATTTTCATTGAAATGACATAACCCCCATCGTTCATCATCTCTTCATTAGTCGATTTGCAATTGATTTATTCATTGTGATTTTTTAAAAAAACTTTTTATCATGTCCAGGTTAACGATCGTTTGAAAAGGTTCATTGAAATAATATAACCTTTCATAACTCCGATGTTCTTTAATTTGCGAAAAATGGTTCAATTATATATCAATACCGTTTACGATGCAATTATCGTTTGAATATTCGAAAATTTTAATAACGTCGACGGGCGTAATATCCACGTTCAATATTCCGACAATACTACATGTGTCGAAACCGCTGTAGTTTCATCCAGGCAGTGTTAGTAAAACTCGAAATTAAAATGAAAATTACACTTTTATTCATTTAGACAGGTAAATTATACGAAATTTCGCAACCTCCCCCGTACGCGAAATTATACAACTTTAAAATCTCACTGCAAGTCCCCATGCCGTGTGCATTATGTCTTTTTTTTCATCGTATATATAATAACGACCGTACGCGTACAAAGTTCGCCACTTGACCTCTCGACTCGCGCCGGCGTACTTTTCATTCCAGGCGCACACGCTATCAATTATGAAATTCAGATCGGCATCGCAAAAATTGTAAAGTCGTGGCACGCGAAAGCTCACTTTAGCCCCTGAGTGTATATGAGACCAACACACAACATATAGTCTTAGCTCGTCGTTCACTATATTTTTCTTAGCTATGCGCTTGTTGCGGTGCGAGAACTTCAAGCTACGCCGAATTCATCATTATTTTTTCCTACGCTGAAGAGAAACAAAAAATCTCAGCTTGCCCGGCCTAAACAAACGCAAACTTTGTTCTCGCTCCCTATTCTTATCTCGTTCGCCTATACATAAATGTATATGTATAGAGTTTGGGGTAAAAAGAAAACAACGTTTAGACGGGCGTAATGAAGCCCCGATATCGTGATACTATACAGCCATGGAATTCCCGCCGGCTAAAAGGGCGATTTTCGCAGTCGCCTTCTCGTTCCTCTTTTGCCCAAGATTTTTTACGCTCGAGAAGCGAAACGCATAAATAACGGAACCGCGATTCGACGTTTTTTCCTACCCCTCCATACGCGCGTGCGCCCCTCCACGCGCATTATTTACATGCGTAAAAGCAGGAGATAAGGCTGTACGCACGCGTGTGAGCCATTCACGGTTGAAATTGAAATTTTAAAGTGTATATACGTGCACGTGTATATATGTGGGATTCGGTGATTTTGTATACATCTTCGACCCGTCACTGCTATATATGCGCGCATTAAATTCATTTCCTTCGGCGCTTCGTGTATACATGCGTGTGCGCATGCGGAGTTGCTTTTTTCATGGTGATTATTATTTTTTTTTTTAATTTTATTATTGTATACAAAGAAGAGGGCCGGTGGGATGCGTGCGTTGCCGATGTTCTCATATAAAAATTACCATATAAAGCTCGCCGATGATTTTTGGGATATTGAAAAACGTGATAAAAATCGGCCAACTGTATATAGAGGGCGAAGTGAGTAATGCATTATTTATATAAAACGATTTTGTAGCATATTTTCGATGAATTTTACATAGTAATATTTTGCGTTAAATTTAATAAATCATATTTTGTCATCGTGGCTGAAAGTATAATATCTATTGAAATCTCAGATCTTCTTTAAAATTTTGAATTTGTAATTTAAATAAATGATCTATATCTAAAATAATAGCGTACGATTAACATAAGAGCGCCATTATCGAAGAATAATAAAATTAAAGAGCTCTTATTTGATTCCGAAAATTCAAATGAATTTTGGTAATTTTATAATCTAAACAATAATTGCTTCAAGTCACTAATTAAATAACCCGTACAACAGCCGATAAATTGATTTCCGATATACGCATAGCAATACAAATAGACCGAACCTTAGTAATACACCCTACAGGAATTATGTTATATAACTATAGTATACCTCAATCCCTGTACAGTTGAATTTTCCAATACTCATATATAGGGCTGCATCAGCTCTCATTGGATTTCAATTGCGTATTTCCACGTTTCACTCGATCCGTGCCCCACGGATCATCCTCTCCCCTTCTGAAGAATAAAAAATCAGCGTCTCTCCATCTCCCTTTCATCGGCGATATACACCGAAATGACTCGTCGAAAAGCGTCGAAAATAACAGAAAGCCCGGAGAGTCTCTCGGACTTCCTTTGGAATCTTCTCGTACTGGCATTGAATTATGGGCGTGTGCTCTCTCTCTCTCTCTCTCTCCCTACCTCAAGAATTCAAGATACGTGTGTATGTGTGTGCGTGCGCGCGGGATCGACAGAATGTATGTAAATTTCGGTTTAGAATATCCCCTCGTCTCCCTCTCTCTCTTTCTCCCGTGTGCTCGGCGTCTCATTTCACTTTCTTCACGAAAGCCCATTCGTCTCGGACGCGCGCGGCTACGATGTTGATCGATGCCGTTCGGCTACCGGATGACGCAGTCATCATTCCTCCGCGCTGCCGTCGCCGCCGCCGGGAGCCAGTCCCTCCGCCTCCTCTTCTCGTCTGTGTGTGTGTATATATATATATATATATATATATATGTGTGTATAGATATATAGGTATATATATGTACGTGGAGAGGGAACGTTATATAGCGAGCTGAAGAGGAGCATGGAAAATTAAGAGATGTATCCCATTCACTGTGCGAGCCACTGTACAAATGTCGTGTGTGTATGTGTGTGTGTATATATACTACGGAGTTCTGTCTCCGCGGGCTACGTCTCTTTCTTCGCGACTGCGATTGAAGAGTTTGTACAAATGTTTTCGTTTCCAGAGAGGGAGAGGAATGAAAAAAAGAGGCGATTCGACGTTCCGTTGTTAAAATCTTGTGTGCGGCCTGTCAAATGATCAGAAACGGATTTTACATTATTTTAAATGGATTATATAGCTTCTATTGAAAATAAAGTTGAAAATAACCTTGTGAATGCAAAATTTATTTTAATTTTTTGTTTCAGGTGTGCGCAATAGTGTGTATATATTCGAGGCCAGTAACTATACGCGAAAAGCGATCGTTAATATTAAAAACATGTATATCTAGCTCGGTTCCTTGTTACATCGGCTTATCGAAACATTTATCCGGTTATTCAGAATTCCAATGAGTCCTTGATTCGTTTCTATTGCATTAAATGTGCAGGAATTTTGATTAATCTCGCTGATAAAGTTAGTTGACGAAAAGAACTTGGGTAGGGCATTTATCATCAGATGCTTGTTTGTTTTGACAAGATCTCGGGGCAAATATAGTTCCATAGAACTCATGTACATAAAAAAAATATCTGAATTATAATTGATTCCATTATACTTTATTACCAATGCTAATACTGTGCGTATCCCAGTAAGATCTCGATATTTATTATGTAAATATTCATAGACGTTTTAATCGTTTGAAGACGTTAAGATCCATTAGTAATATTCAATGAAACATTTGGGTTTTAAATCATATTTTAAGCAAAAAAAGCTTCTAAAAAGTGCCATGTCTTCTATCTATATTAAATTTTATTAAGATTACTAATTCTCAAAATAAAATTTAAATTATATTTACAAATTTTTATATACAGTTCATATTTTTTTTGTTGATAAATTGCTATTACAATAAAAATATTTACAAAATTATTTTAAAAGATTTATTCGAAAATTCAGAAGGTATTTTATTATACCTCACGTAATGAATACATTCATGTATACACTAATACGATATGCGTAGTTCATACAGAGGCAATGCACCGTGTACACTAAACACGGGAGCAATGTAAATTTTTGCATTGTTCCGTTTCACGCCATCTTTCACGCGCGTACACGGCCTACCGTGCAATTGTAAGTACAAAATATTTTCGCTCACGAAATATATTTTCAAGCTTTATTTATTTCCTACTTGACTAAAAATAAATTGTGTGCATTCATAAATAAAATTCATTCGAATTCATTAATAGTCAAAATTTGTTGAAGTATTAGGCTTTTATTCAGTTTTTTACGATTTTAGTCATTACAAGGTTCATCTATATGCCATAACAATTTGTATAGTTTAATTACAATTACTCATGAAAATTTGGTATCCTCACTAAATCTTTACTATACATATAGATTTAAAGGTATATAAAAACAAGGCAGTGTATGAATTCTGCTTTTCTTCGAATAACCTGTTCCTCAAGTATAATATATATATACGCACTATAGAGGCATAATAAGCAGCGCCGGTGGATCTCTATCCCCATTTTTCATCACTTTTCGAGAATACAAGCCGTGACGCATTAATAAATTCACGATCGAGAGAAGGCGTTGCATAAACATCCCACACATATAAACACGCTATTGCATCGCGTTAGCACACACACACAGTTACTCGCACACATATGCACACCTTTGCAACTGCGCGCGCATCAGTAAAAAAAAAAAAAAAAGTAAAGAGTCCCTCTCGCGCAGGACAAGAGGAAGGGCCCCATAGACAACGTCACAACAATACATCTCTTTAGCGGCGACACAATAAATCAAAATAAACTCGACGCGCGGAGAACGAGAGCCTCTCGCTCTTTCTTTAGAAAAGAGGGAGAAAGAGAAAACAGGTTGTGCAGCAGCGGGCGGACGCAGGCGCGCGCGCGCACACACACATACACATATACACATAATACGCCGCGGGAGACTCAATATAACAGCCGAGATTTCGCGCGATGCATCGTTCCGGCTACGTTATATATATACGTACACATATACACCTTACACACATGCTCGCACACGGTCACCTGGCAAAGAAGAAAAATCGGAGCGATTCTGCATGTGTGTGTGTGTGTGTGTGTCGTATATACGGACACGTGCAGACGTACGGGGGAGGCAGGTGCCTTTGTGTGTGAGAGAGGGCAGGTGATGCGAGTCTGTTGTTGTGTGTGTGTGTGTTGTTGTTATACCCTGAAGCAGTCTCTCGTCGATGTGTTATTCCTCTCCACCCGCGCGTCTGCACGTATTCGCTGATGTATGTGTATGTGTATATATACCTGCGAGAGGACCAGTCCTGCATAGGTGCTCCGAGTGCAAAGTCGGACGAACCCTTCTAATCTCGAGGGCTACGCGAGTGCAGGTTCGTGTGCTGATGGGAACTGCAGTATGGGCACGAGAAGGGTTGTCTATATATATATATATATATATATATATATATATAGGTATAATATATACAACGCAGAGAGGAATATTTGCACGGAGTTCGAAGTTTGTGCGTTTGTTTATAAGGATGAAGTTGTTTGGGGTCTGGACCTTGCTCGAGAGATAATGTTTGTTGATCGTGTTTCGAGGGACGTGCGCGGTATCTGTACTTGGGTGTACTTGAATGTAAGACGATTAGTAGGCTGCGAATAAGGTTGAGAGGATTGGTCATATTGGATACATATTTGTTACATTTTGGTGAATTACAGGAAAATGTGGATTTTGAACATATTTTTATTTTGATACATGTTTATATATTAAACATACAGTGAATTTTAAATAAGGATTCAATCAATAAATAATCTGCTACTCTAAATATGGAAATATATGCTTAATGATTATTGACAGCTTTTTATGAGTGAAATTTTTATTGTAAATTATTACTATAACTTATTCAAAATATGAAGAATCTTATTAACGCGAAAGTCCAATAATAATGGACGGGTTTATAACTTATTTAATCGTAAATGAACCTTCTCAATGGAAAATAGATTATTAATAATTATAATTATTATTTAATTTCGGAATTATTCCAGAAATACAATAACGAATAGTTTACGAGATATGAATTTATGATATAAACGAATAGATAAATTTAAGAAAAAAAAAGTAATATATTTTTAACAGAATATTTCAAAATTAAATATTATTATCCGAAAATTCAATTAAAACGTGAGATACTCGTATTTCTACGTAATATTTACTAAGGCAACTATAAATGTGTTTGACTTTCCGATAACTAAATATAAACTGCAAACATTATGGGAATAACCTGTTATTCTAATAAGATTGCACTGTTAATTATTGAATCAAAAGCGTATGGTAGAATAGATACAATCTCCACGAGTACTCTCGCATATCCAGGCAAAAGTTTAATTAACATGAAAATAAACGAAGATTAATCAATTAATATCAAAAGCGATGCTAAGTGAACATATATAATGAAACGAAGAATTATTGAAGACGTAGCTACATACAAATTGGCATTATTAACAATACATCCTCGCTTTCTATTTCATTACACAGAAGTGTATTAGTGGCAAAACGAATAAGAAATCAGCTCCTTATCCTATCGCCGGGTTCCAGCAATACGTACCCTAATTATTCTTTTCCATCCAATTTCTCATTTAACGACCGCTATATGGTTAATACATTCCTTTTATGGATAATTCACCGTCAAGTAGCGCGGCACGATTTCACCGTACAACCAGCGCGACTCTTTAAAGTCCCTTTTCATTCACATTCTACGCGTTGCTTCCGCCTAGATCTGAACTAATCAGTCCTGACCCTGCAGACTCTCTCTCTTTTTCTCAGGCTTATATATATATACGCAACGTACGATACACCTTGTGCGTAGCAACAGCATCGGTGGCATATTATATATATATACACACACAGAGAGAACGTCACGTAGCTGTCGCTCGTAAAAAACATCCCTAAAAGCGTTAAGTTATTCCCGGACACATTCGAACAAGTTCGTAAATTTCACATCATCGCCGGCATACATATCTATACGAATCGCCGAGCGACATGGACTATACTCACCGTCGTTCACCACAGGACCGCGTGCGTGAGTCTATATAATATAACTACCCCCTTCTGGATTAACACCCAATATGTGTATATGTGTGACGCAACACTATGACCTGTGGCTGTGACTCTGGCTACAACACTATCCACGTCGCACGTCTCGTGTCACGTTTCAACGGCCTTTTTTCTTTGCTTATATATAGCTATATACCTCGTTTCCTTCACAATCCAAGCGACACGTCAAGATAATCCGCGGTGACCGTGTTTTTTTCTTTAACTTCTTTTACTTCTTCTTCCGTATACATTCACGTATACTATATACGCGTGTACGTTTATAATCCACGCAGCATATATAATATAAGACTCTTTCCCTCCGCTCATCTTTTCATCTATACAACACTGACCTTCGACGATGCTTTTTCTCTCTTTCTCTTGTGGAGGCCTCGTTGTCGGCTCCACCGGACGTTTTTCACGGACAATCGTGCGCATTCACAACGACCTTACGGTATCATCTCGTGAGAGGGCATTGTGCGCGAGGCACAGCGCAGAAGCAACGTCGTCGTGCCCTCTTCCCTTTCCTCTCTCTCTCTCTCTCTCTCTCTCTCTCTCTCTCTCTCTCTTGCCAGTGCGCAAGTGTGTATTAAAAGGGTATATATACATTCGGGGCCAGGGCGCCTTAATATAAACCGCCGTCGAGAGTTTGCTGAAACACGAGAGCAGGATCTGCCCGGAATACATAATGCATATACCCGCACTCGCAACGCGCGCGCACCTGGTGTTATATCTCCATACCTGTGTATGTGTGTATTCGCAACGCAGCTACGTGATTTGCTCTAGCGCATATAGACCAAGTCCGACTGCTCGCCTATATATATATATATATATATATATATACATATACGCTATCCTCTCTGTGCGCTATGTTCTCGAGAGAGATTCAGCGTAATAGTTTATGTAGTTTTCGTTGGAGCGACCGGGACCATGACGTCGCAGTGCTGCGTGGTATAAGAGTAGAGTCAAATCACTACCTCCTGGCTTACACCCACGCGAGAGCAGCCCAGACGTCCTGCGGGGGAGAAGAGAAGGGATCGTTCTTCGCGTATGTATATACACGTGGCAATGCAGCCACTTGGCGAATCTTCGTTCGAGATCCGAGAAGATTTGCTCGGCGGGCACGGTAGTGTGTGTAGCGCGTGGTGTCGGGTGTTTCTTCTCTCTCTCTCTCTCTCTCTTTCTTTTCTCTGCTCCTTCTTCCTACTCTTCCCTTTTCTCCTAAACTCGTTTAAACGCACCCGCGAGGGGCCCACTGAAAGGGTTCTATATACGTGCGAGTCCGCTCCCACATTAGGACGACTCTGGAATCTTCGCTCCGAGGGGAGTATTTTAAAGTTGAAATTGATTTTTTTATCGAATACTTTAATACCGTAATATTACATTGCTGATGACGAAATGTCTGATTTTAAAAGATATTATCTCGCGTGGTCTTAATTAATCGTTTAAAATTATAAGATATGGTGAGGAAAAAAAAATAAAACAGACAATAATTGAATTATTATATATACGAAGAAGTAGAGAGTATAGTCGCGACGAAATAAGATATAATATAAATATAAATGGACGGATTTGGTACGAGTTTCATGTGCTGGTGAAAGCTTATAAGAAACTGTGTCTCAACGGAACTTAAAATATACGTTGCTTTTTTTTTTTTGAAAAAGTTGAAAGATTCGATAACATAATTAGTGGTATTGAAACGTCGATTAACCATACATTCTACGAAATAAGCAGACATACGTTTATAGATTTGACCGGTGACCCAGTAAATATTATAATTAGATTGGAGCGCTTAACAAGTTTGTCTAGACGTATAATCAAGGAAAACGTCAAACTTTTAGCACGTAATCACTGATGTTTTAAATACTTGATAGAAAAAGGTCCCAATTACTATCCACAAACATGTTTGTTTTTGTCTCATGTCAGAACGAAACCTTACTGGGTAGTCGTAACACTAGTAGATGCTTTCTAAAAAAAAAAGAAAAAGTTTTAGTATATAATCTGTAACAGAATCATCGTGGAATACTAATGACTTTTTCACAAACTAGCGAAATTTCATGTATAACGGGATAACCATCGGAGTTATAAAGTTTATATGCGTGGAAACATATAACGATGTGGATATAGCCTATTACTTACGTGTCTACAATTTTTGTACTCCTATACACGGCTTATCTTTACCAAAAACAAGATATGCTAGTAAATTATGAATTAAATTAAATATAAGTTGCATTTGAATGCTAATATTTATGTCTCGCAACGTAGTCTTGGCACTTTCAGGCATTTTTACGACTTGATATCGTTGCTCTTTAACAATGTAAATAATGAAAACGAAAATATAAATAAGGAGGGAGAAAGAAACACGAGGTGCATAAAAAATGAACCACGCATCACGTGAGTCGTATTTTGTAAACGTTCAAGTTTCATGCGGGCAAACTCTCAAGACCGCATATAGAATAATAGATCCAGGTCTAAACCGTACACTCTTTCCTAAGGCAACAGCCCATAGTATAGATGAGTTTCATCGCACGCGCCTATACGTATTTAAAGAGTCGCTTGGGTGATCCTCAAGCCAACGCTCATAGTAAAGTCTCCGCGCGTATATACTGCGGGGATTACATTAAGCGATTATGATCGGTAGCGACTGATCAAATCAAGATCAAGCACATCTTGTATATACTATATATATATATATATATATATATATATGTACAGGAGTAGTACGCGGTGCTTCGTATAACCTCGCTAACGGTACACCTATAGCGCGTGCTGATTTTTCATCCCCGCGCGCGCGCGGTATACACCCGCGTGCGATTTCTACCATTAAACTCTCAGGAACTGTATTTTCGATCCATCCTCAGGCACCAACGCGGACGCCTGCAATATTACGCGCCGCTGGATCCAGCGAGCGAGCGAGCGCGCGCGAATGGCATCTAATTTCACGCCATTACTATTCTGCGATTATTCCGCGCTCGCGCGCATACGCGATAGTAGTAGTAGTAGTAGTGTATTTTTCCTGTTATTATATTCGCACCGCACGGTGGCAACGAGAGAGTGAGAGAAGGAGAAAGACGCTTCTGTAGAGCGTACTGCGGAGGCGGCCATTTTGTATATATATACTATAACGTCGAGGTGTGGAATATATATTCCGAAGATGGAAAGGAGAGAGAGAGAGAGAGAGAGAGAGAGTCTGTCGTTTTTTTTCTCTATGTACGGCTCTCTCTTGCTCTCTCTTTCCGTGTGCTCTTTCTCCGTCGTTTAACGGTAGTCGCGCGAGGGAGTGTGTTTTGATGCTTCAGATGAGATCGCGGCATGATAAACTTCGTAGTTACTTACAGCTTCGACTGGCTACGCTGACTTTTCAAAGGGGGGAAGAGCTTAATGGCTGAATAAAGTTTATCGGTAGATTTTATTACATGCATGTGACTTTATCTTGAGATATTAGATATTTAAGTTTTATATAAGAACGTATATAGCACGTTGAGAAGTACATTAGACTTTATGTTATTAGCATTTTCGCTAAAATAGATCGTGTGTTTGGGTTTTTCGTATTATATACTTTGACGCGAGTAAAGCCGTAGGTAGCATACAATTTTCACCAGATCAATAGGAATAAATAAACTAATAAATAGTTTATTGAAATGGTTGATATAATGTATCTTTATTATTCTGTGAAAACTGAGTATAACATATACATAAAGAGTTTCACGTCTATACTCTTTTGCATAAATAATATCGTGTTTTATCAAAGTTTTGTAAAAGTGTACAAATAACTATGTATCCTATATATATATATAGTTGAGCGAAAAGTTATTACAATACAAACCTCACTCTCATGTACATAAAATACTTGTTCTCTACTACCTTGTTTTCATTGCAACTGGTTATAACCTATACTGACATATTATAATGTATATCTATGATATTTTTGCTTTTAATATTAACGTAAAAAACAATTATAACGCTATAATTTTAGAAAATATTCAATCAAACGGATACGTATATATTTCCAACTGCTTCCTCGCGTGATTTCTTCGCATAAACAAGGAACTCTAACCAGCCCACTACTGCATGAGGTACAGTCGTTAACTATCGGAATTGATATTCAAACTAATGCCTCTGAGGGGTATACAATCTCGGGAAACAGTAATATTATTAACGTGCGGGCGTGCACGCGCCAAGATTCATGAAGCGTGGCTAGTGTTTCGTTAATTGGTACCAACAGATAAGATAAGCCCACTGGCTCGCGTATTAAAATCACGAACGAGTACGTATAGACGCGTACTTATAATGCAGTGCGCAGCGTGCACACGGAGAGAAACACATATCTAGGCAACGACGTAAACGGGGCTTAGAGGCGTAGTAGATACTCTCTCTCTCTCTCTCTCTTCGATCTCTGGCCTGAGCTCGCGCGCGAGCGCAGTTTAACGGTATAACCGTATGCGAGAGCTGGGCCACTATATATATGTATGTATGTATATATATACTTGAGTGAAAGAGACCATCCGCATCACAGACGCCCGATGCCCCTTTTTCACGGTGCGCAATTGTATATGTATTATAAAAGCATGCGTATATAATATGTGTGTGTGTGTGTGTGTGTGTGTGTGTGTGTGTGTGTGGGTGTGTGTGTGTGTGTGTGTGTGTGTGTGTGTGTGT
>JAYJLV010000046.1:762214-783655 GCA_036873485.1 Torymus texanus | reverse complement strand
TTCCGTTTTTTCGACTCTCCTCGTCGTTCTAGTTTTCCTCGCTGCATTTTTCGCTTGGGGTTATACAGAGCGAGAGGGCAACTGAGTGTAAGAGAGAGAGAGAGACCGACACGCAGTGTACCTGGCAAGAAACAGAGAGAGAGAGAGGAGAGCCTCTCGAATTCTCGGCGCGACCGTGTGTGAACAAATTCGTCACGACGTGCATTGAAAGCTACCGCGGGGTGGCAGCGGCCCTCGTGTATGTATCTGCACAGCACGCGCGAGTATCTAGTTGCTTGGACGCGTATTGCGTTTCGCCTCCCATAAATTACCGACGCGCTGCTGCTGTTGCTTGTCCACGCGCGTGCGGCGAGAAAAAATATTGTATACGGTAATTATCGTTACGGCCTGTCGCACGCATAGCGTCGTGTATACCGGCGAGAAGAGGACACGAGGGAGGTCTTCAGTAATACGCCGTGATGGAACCAAACGGTGCGATGCTCTCCCTCTTCCTCGTAAAATCTATATAGCGACTAGCGTATTGTTTTTTTTTCTTCCTTTGCGCTTGGACGTTTCTCGCCCCGAAGGTGGTCTCTTTCTTTCGGCTTATTTTGCGTTTCGTGTCGTAAGTTATGCGGTGCGGATCGATGACGATGTATAGGTGAGACGAAGTGGATTCTAGATGGCTGAGTGCTTAAGAAGAGAGAGAGAGAGAGAGAGGGGGACTATACACTTCGATTTTTCTTCCTTTATGGTTGTTTTGATGTGTCGCGTACTCTGGTCATTTATACTTGCCTAATTTATTCTCCATTTCTTCATCGTTTGTTATTTTTTATATATGCTTATGCTTTTTTATACGCGATACTTTATTAGATGATCAAGAGATGTATTTACGTAAGTATATGAATTTCATATTTTAAACTTTGACAAGTATGTAATTTGATGTATTGAGAAACTTTTCATTTTAGTGTAACGTGGATAATTAATAAGTATCATATGTCTAAAATGTGAAAGGTATACACTGGTAGGAAAATCGATTTCTACTCGGGGCGGAACATACAATTTTCTTAATTAATAATTTTTTTTTTTCATTTTACATCCTTTTTTATTTTGTCCTTGTTTTTAAAATTGAATCGCAACTTGATTAGTGGTTAAATAATAAATATCTACTTTGGTTAATAATCAGTAAAAACCAAACACTTTTCTTGACTATATATCTGCCCATCGATGATACAATTTTTCCATTCATATTCACCATTTTGAAAATAAGTTGGTCAGTTTTTTTAATTAGGAAATGGTTAGTAATTTTTTAATTTCTTATAAAGATAACTACAAAAATAGCTATATGGCATTAGAGTCGCACATCGCAATTAAGTCTAGTTAATTATTGGAATATTGTTAATTGTATTTTTATAATCTTGTTAAAAAATGTCACGAAATAATGCTGTACCGATGAATAGTAATAAAACTATTTATGATATTATAATAATCCGTGTTATGAATCACAGCTCTTAAACCACGATTGCACAATCATCTACCAGATCTAGATTGTATAAATACCTACCTTAAATTCTAACACAATAATTACATTCGCAACATTACCAACAGACGCACGCTACTAACACTTACTATTAAGAATTTTTTTTTTTGCCGAATATTTAACGCAAAAGCGCAGATAAAGTAAATCTACAACATCAAGGAAAACCAATAAAATTTTGCATGAAAGAGAACAATCGTTATAAAAACGTCATACACGCGAGGACTGGAAACAAAGTTCATCCTACCATCGCATTAGTCAATGACGCACTCGAACGCGAAACAATAGCCTCATCCGTCATGCGGTTCGCGCACCTGTAGCAAGTCGCTTCAGCGCGCGCGCGCGCGTAATTTTCAGATTTCCCTATTAAAAAACCATTTTCCAATCGACACGAGCGTGCACTGACAGACCTGCAATCGCATTCGCATAGGCTGCGCCTCGCCGACTTCCTGAAATCGTGTGTATACACATATACATGTATATATATACGTATAATCCGTCCAGTGTCAATCCGTGACCATCTGCGAGCGCAAGGCCGATTAATGGACCCGCAGAGCGGGTATATACAATACATACACACACTATCCGAGCGTGTTGCGATTACGCGGCAAGGATGCGCACGACCTCCCCAGAAGAACAATAGAGCGAATGCTACCGCGTGTACTGTGAGCGGCCACTCTCCGAGCGCACGGAGGCCTATCGCGTGCGATAAGAGGCATGGTTTATCGTCAAGGCGGGCGAATTTGACGTACATGGCCTGCAATACGTAGATGTGTGTTTGTGTGCGAGTTGCTTTCTATGCTGATACTACTCTATTGAAATTGATTTGCGGAGTTAATTTTTTCAGAAATAAAATGCGGTTTTTGGATTTTTATTCTAGTATTGTTATAGTTCAACGTAGTAAATAGTGGAGATATAAGATTTTTGTAAAAAAAAATAAGCATGTGCTTCAAAGGCTTTATTACGATTCTTTTTTTTGTAACAAAGTTGTAATTTTACGCGTCAGATCTGTTTTAATTGTATGACTAAGACATTGTTTGTTGTAGGTCAGTTGTCGCAAAAGCAGTTACGCAGTATCAACGTTTACGCTTGAATTATGATTTATGAATAACTATGCGTTTCTCAATGTCTTACTGTTTATTAACACTGCAAGGACTTAATCATTGTTGGAAGAGCTTGAGATTGTTCAATTTATCTCTGTATATAGGATTTCCCATTGTTAAAAGGATAAGAGCTTATCAATGAAATCTAGGTTAGAACAATCGCGAATCGTGGAAATAATATTTGCATAATTTAAAGAGCAAAACTTTCCTATCAGAGTTTTTCCTTATTCTCTTATTTTACAAAGTAATCAGTTTGTAAATTCTATTGTAATAATCGAATCTAATTGAAATGAAATTAAAAATTACAATACAGGAATCGAGTACAGTACAAAAATGTCAAAAAGTTGAATATCTTTCTTTACAGAAATGGAACTTTTAACTTCATATCTTTACTAAAATATATATGTATTTTTAAATTATATTAAAAATTTATAGATCATGTTACAAATTTTGGAACAAGTAATAGTGATCAACTAATTTAACCTGAATGTCATTTTCATAAATATAAAATATCTCTTGTATGAAACGTAACTTAAAAAAAAACTATATTAATTTTACATATGGTCTTTCTTAAGTTAATTACACAATTTTTTCAATACAAATGTAACGTTTATTTAAATTTTATTTAAATGTCATCAATATTTATGAATTTTGGTAAACTTTTAAGTGCGTTCTATTAAAATGGGTGTATTTTCAATTCCAAGAGGCTTTGACAAACATTGAAACGAAATCAACTTTCCAAATTAAATACAATTCTTGTGAATTTTGTACTAAAATATATCAAATATCAGAAGCCAGAACTAGAAAACATTGATCGAATTTTATGATTTTATCTACGAAACAAGATTATTTTAAGTTTAGACACTGTCTGAACTAAAATTTGGTTTGTAGAAAACATTTATATACTGGATTATTATTCTTAACAGATTAATCAGCTTGGCGGACAATTGGAAAAAAAAGTTCGTATGGTATCAAAGCGTGACTAACCGCCACGCGGAATGATTGTATCACCTATAAATTATGCAATACAATACAGCAATCTAAAATAAATTAAGATAAATTTACGGTTGTCAATACATTCTATTGCAAATCAGATTCTCAAAAATGCTCGAGCTCTCGCACGCGTATATAAGTGTAACCCTTGCATTCATCGATAGCGCGTATACATTAATCGGACGCAGCGATCTCGAAAAAGGCCTTTTGTTAAAAATCACAATATAAAAAGGCGGCGCTACATAAATTCCGTTTTTCGCATACGCAGCGTTTCCCCATTGTCGGGCCAATGAAAAGGAAAGCGCGTGCGCACGCGGCGTTTTTCATGCAAATTGCTAGTACGCGCAAAGGTTCGCGAGGTGCGCGCGCGCATTACGCATGCACGATCCGAGGATGATTTCCCTTCGCATTAAACCATATCGGGGTAAAATTTTCCATTGTTACGAAAGATACGTACCTACGCGTTAGCGCGCGACGCCCGTGTATATACTATATAGTGTTGCACGCTATATTTTGTGTAGTTGGTTGGGGGCCCATATGCAATGAACGAATGTTCAGGCGGTGTCGAACACGAGGCGAAAAACGAACCGGCGAGCTTGCACGTGTTCGCATGTTAAAATCCGTTTGTGGCTCGAAGGAAACACTCGTATGTACATACACGCGACAGAATATATATACATATAGGTATATATATATATATATATGTATGTTTGTGTGTATGTGCGTTACGCGGTGTGGCCGCAGTCATTGATTTTCCGCAACAAATAGCCAAGCGACGCATAGCGACCACCGCATAGCATGAAGTTCTCGCGAGCCTATATGTGTATATATACCTTAAACGGAGCGATATAATGAATGATCGGGTTGAAAAAATTTCATGCGAACTGCACTTATGGCACGGAATTATCATTGAAATTATTTTATTGCGCAATGCTGCACGCGTGTGTGTGCCACTGCTGGAATTGATTCTTTTCAAGCAGGAGGGAACGCGAAACTTTTCACGTAAATTTATTCCAACGTGCATTTCGATTGTTAATCAAATTGGAAAATCCTATATGGCGAGAGAGCGCGCGGAGAGTTTTAATATATTTCGATGCATATCGAGGTGGGATTTATTACGAATTATTTATAAAGTTACGATACTGCAACCTGATTGTTGATTCGACTTTACGTCGGAATCTCTTAGCATACATTGTTCTTTGTACTAATGCATCTACTAATTATTTTGCAATAACTCGATCAAAGTATGTGGATGCAATAGTTATCTACATAATTTATTACCATATACGAGCGTTTTACGCTGTGATATGTACGTAATAATGTCTAATTAAACACTGTGGATTTCATTATTTATTTCACGAGTAATAATAAATTATGTAAGTTCAACGTTATCGTTATCTTCCTCACGAGTTCAATGATTACCAAGACGTTTATGCGCATACTCATGCAAAAAGCAATATTGATGCACGTAGGTACAAAGAATAAGTAAAAATAATATAGTTCTATTTTACTAATAGAGAATTAAAAATGGTATCGTAAAACAAATATGATAAAGTAGAGGCAATATACGAAAGAACTTTCACTTTTTGCTGGGTGTTTGTAACATCCCTTATAACGCTAAATGATGGTAAATTACTAAAACTTCATACAATATTAACAAAGTATGTAGTTATACTTGTAAATAAATCCATATGTACAGGATGTAGTTACAGGATTCAGTGGGAAAAAATTAATGTTTAAAATAAATTAGAATGCATTCCAGCTAAGGGTACGTAAATCGTTATAGGCATTTTAAAACTTCTTAGATTCAAGAATATGAGTCATCGATGATTCACGTCATCCCAAAAGTGTTAAGCGATTACTTTAACATATCAATGCATACCTTTGACTTTATTTAATGTAGGATGACTTTCATCTAAGGCAACTGAAGTTCTGAGTCACGCAAACATTTTATTAGCTAAATAGTCTTAATACTACCAAATGAAATGCTGGTTATACTTTGTATCGAGAATGCAAAAAATCCTAATCCTGTAGGGATTCAACAAGTTCATTAATTTACTATTTTGGCAAGTACTGATGTTAAAAAAATTGTTTACATTATTATTACAGTAAAATTGAACTAAAATATGTTTAGATTTCATAAGGTAAGAATCACATTTGATATTATAACGAACACAACTATATATTTTTATCGTTCGGTAATTTTAAGACTCATTTCAATTACCTTCGTCGTCTACTCACTCCCGCGCATTATCTACGCCCTCCGCTACTTCCACCATTCGGTTAGTAATCGCCTAACGACTTGCGTCCTCGAAAGTGCAATGCGTCGTCAACGCGGCTGCACGCACGTGCGCGAATTTCTTCATTGTTCCTTATCTTGCTCACCTACGAAATCTCCCACATACGCACGCGCGTACACATTCGGCCTTAGTCAGTTTGCACGTGGTCCGGCGATCAATGAAACATTCTTCCGCAAGTGTCTCTCTCTCTCTCTCTCTATACAGTGATTTCCGTGCCGATTTACCTTACAATCGCGTCGCGATTACGAAGCGGAAGTGAGCAGTCCTCTCGCGAATTTGGATAATTGAGCGAGACTCCCGAAGTACGCGTTAGGTACTTTCCGGTCTAGTGAACGCTAAAGTTACGAGGGAGGGGGGGTTTGCTTTAATTAGCGACGCCCATTGAATTGTGTAACTTGCGGTTTGAACGGGCGAGCCGCTCGTTATCGTTATCTCGACGATTTCTGGGAAATCTATCGTTCTTTCGGATTCGACGAATTTGTCTTCATTATGCAACAGATCATTCTACGAGTGGTTATGCGTTACCAATTTTACGAGGACACTCCGAACACCGCAGATTACATTCATGGAGTTTCGAGGAATCGTATATAAAATGACGATAAGTTATAATACAGACAAAGTAAATATTATTTTTGTGGAAATTTTCTTTCAACATAATGAGTTGACACAATGCACATATATATTTTATAGCAATACAGCTGTGTGAATGAGTTATTATTTAATTGCATTAACCCGTGAGTTATTTCTTAGAATGTAAATTTTTAAAAGCAAAGTATAATAACTTGCGTTATACTATTCTAGACATATAACAAAATATGTCGAGACCTATACTATGTGCTCAAGTGTTTTTATAACCCTCAGATCATCTTCCGAAATAAAATTAATATAACCGGGGATCATAAATAATCACATCTGAAAATGACCATCGTCATGCTACGGCTCATTTCGTAATTACCATCTTAAACCATACAAACGCGACACGTCTTCAACGTACACCCTTGTATATGATAGCAACGATTCCCATCATAGCTCATTGTTCGCCAATGTATCCGGGACACACATACATATACTAACCCGGGGCGCTGCTGCCGCCGATCTAAAAGCTATCGATATCAACTTGCCCGATCTTTAATAACGATCGCACGCGCGCATGCGCGCTTTCAGCATTAAGTACTTGGTCGCACAAGGTATTATACAGCCAACCCCATATCATCCTTCGTTACGCGTACAAAAATCTCACACGAAGCTCACTCACTCGCGCGTACAGCCTCGGAGAGAAAAAGTCGTACATGGGAAAGTCGTCGTCTTTGTCGTCGTGAATGGCGCGAGAAGGAAGCGAGTGGTTACGCTCGATCCGGCAAACCGGTTCGTTAATAGCTTAATTTCCGCCGGACGAATGGTATACCCGCGCACTCAGTTGTTGTTGCTGCTGCTGTTGTGGCTCTGACTGTGCATACGCAGTACAACCATCTCATGTCGCATGCACTCGCCTCCAAGGTGTTTCTGGCCACCTTTCCGCTTCACATAAGGCGCCCTCCTCCCCCTTGTGTATACGTGCATATATATACATACATATACGCATGTGTCTCACGCTCTTCTCTCCTCCGCGATCGCGAGCTGTTGGCTTTCCTTCTCGCTCTCGTTCTCTCTTTGAGTGTCCCCCTTGTGCTGCTGCTACTGCTGCTTGGTCTTGTATGCCTACGTCACGCGAAGGCATCGAAAGAGCCTTTGATGCACCATATAAGCTGTGAGCACGTATAACATCTCGCGTATAGAGTAGCGGTCAGCTGAAGTAGACTATGTGTAGTAGTTGTTGCTTTTCATCTCGATTATATACCAAGTTGTGCGAGTATTTTGTGTGTAAGCTCAACGGTTGTCTTCTGATACCAGCTCAAGTATGAAAATCTGTTTCAAGGAAGAAATCGAAGAACCGGAAAAGATTCAAAACACGAGGTTTATCTACTTATATAGCTCTCTGCTATACATTGTACCAATGTTTGTATTCCCTCCCAGTGTAATTGTACAACGTATACTCCGGAAACCCACTTTCCCCTACACACTTCATTATAATTAGTAAAAAAAGGCTCAACATACATTGCCGATAAGGGAATTTTAACGTCAGCCCACATTTCCATTGAGCCATATATCTCGATAACTGATAGTCCTAAAATTGTGAAAACAATCACACCCTACATCTCACGCGTTAGAAAATAACTGTACCACGAGAGTGAGAGAGACTGGTAGCGCTTCTCTCGAATCCCTTAGCGTCAAACTGGTTTATTATCACCGATGTGTTCGAAAGTTAATCAGCAACGAAGATCATCCTCTCTTTCTCTCTTACTCTCTCACCGACGTAGCCGCCTTCAAGCTCCCGCGCCCATATATATACCGGTTTACCTCCGCTCGCGGAAGAAGAAACGCCCGACACACGGCTGTACTGCTGCTGCTGCTCCACATTTTCCTGCGCTCCTCCTCTTCGGCTAATTTTTCATCCGCTCCCTCTTCGTTGGGTTGCTTCGTCGGCGCCTCACGTTATATACAAGGAAGTCCAGTCGGCGTCCCTCGCAACATCTCTGCTTCTTCCGCGATCGACTTTTATGCGCGAGGCTCTTGGGATTTCTCCCTCTTTCTCTATATATACTGCAAGCGCGTGTATGTGTGTGTGTTTGCGCATGTACGGCGCGAGAATTCTCCGATCCTTGGACGATCAACCTGACGCCGAGGTGAGGGTTCAGCATTTTTCATGCGGGGCCTGAGATTTCCTCGCTGAATCGGCGAATTTTGCCGTCATGTGGTGCTCGCGCGCCCGCACCCACATATACGCCTTTACCGGCCTTGCAACGAAGAACGAGGGGGTGAGCTTGATACTGCGAGCGGCAGCTGCTACTGCAACCGGCTCGGGTAAATGAATCGATTCAGCAGTATCTGAGATTTTTCCGCGCTGCTTTTCTCATTATTCGCGGTTTTATGCTCGAGCCTATTTTCTCTCTCGCTCATGCTCTTGGCCAAAGCGTTTTTTCCGACGCGAGGAAGGGCAATTTCATGGCCTGGGAACATCTTTTTTTTTCCGTCGACCGCCGACGCCGCCGACCGGGACTCGAGTTTTATTTCGTATATATATATATACGCGAGCGTGAGGCTGCTACGCGAGATTGAGTTGCGTTGCGGATGAAGTGTATATACTCGCGGAACAGGTATACACGTCCGAGTGTAATCGCTTTTTCTTTTACTCTCGCTCCTGCTCTTCTCTCTCTCTTTCACTCTCGACTTATCGCTCAGCCCCTCTTTTCTTGATAATTACCTTCGCAACATGACGGCGTACTCTTTAATTACAGAATTATTAATTACCAGCGTGTAAAATTTCTAAAGGGATTGTCGGATGCAGCACTCGCGTGGAGGAAAAAAAAGAACCTCAGGAAACTGCTAGGCAATGCATTGTAAGAGTTACGTGATAGATTATTCTTCTCATTTAATTTTACTTTGTAATGTTGCTTTTGCTAAAGCAAGTAATTGTATTAACTAGACTATTATAGACTAGTGTAGAATTATTCTAGTCAAGTATTCCGAAGAATAAATAGAAACTTGGTTAATTAAACTAATAAAATTATAATTGTACTTGTTTTGACTCTTAGTTATAACTTGGAAAATATTTTTAGACATTGTAACATTATCAAATAGCAAAAAATTCTCTAAAGATCAGAAAATGAACTCTTTCTAACAGCAAAGTCTTTTTATTGACTAAAAAATTTTTCCAATATACTCTCTCAGCACTAAAAATTTTATATTCTTTGAATAAAGTATACGTTTTTTGTATCGTTACGCATTATTATCAATAATTAATCCTTTTTGCTGAACTGAAATACACTGTGATATTAACGGACCTAAATACTATTCCCGTTATCGCAATACCGAAGCTGGAAGCACGATGTATTCTTTTTCTTATATTTTTAATTAAAATGTTTAAAAAGGAAACGCGGAAAAACATGCACATCGAGAAGTCGCGATACGATATGTACATGTACACATCATAGTGAATTCCGCCGGGGTACAATTTCCTCTATGCGTAAGTCTATATACATAGCCGCAGCAATTCCCTCAGGAGTCGAGCGTCACTTGTTTTCTTTCCTCTGCAGTTTGGCATGGATATATCGACAGGTATTTTATGACAGTTGCACACAAGTTTCGCTGCGTGCACCTGCAGATCTGCGTCCGCGATAAGAATGCGTCAAATCGATGATGCCGTTTCCTATCATGGAATATGAAAGAGTCGTTGTGGCGTATGAGCAGGAACAAACGTCAACGGTATTATGGTGGTTCGGCGTTGTGGACGTCGCAATTGCTAAATACACTTATAATCTGTTGCGGTTGAGGGAGACATTTTTTAAAAATTTATAGCACGATGATGTCATAATATGCTTTCATAATTTCTCAATATTTCCTTTGGTTTTCACAGTAATAAAGATGTGATTATGGTTACATCTTTATTACTGTGAAAAAAAGTTCTTGGTTCATTTCTAACAAAATGAATCATAAAAATAAAATATATATACTGTCTCCTAGACTTGTTAGTTCAATCAGCTATAAATTAATCTTTGAAGCCCAAAAAGTTATTTTCCAAAATGACAAACGCAGGAAACCGCAGCAGCACGGCCAATTATTCCTGTGATAGGTCATAAATTCGTGTACCTCTCGAAATAAACATCTACTAATCGTAAAGCTTACAAAACCATTGACAATAACGCGACCACAGAACTCCCGTTTGGTTTTTACATAACGTCAAAAATATTGTATACATTTTGTACAATTAACAATTTACGCAGAATAATTCTTGCGTACTGATAATATTTTAGGAGTTTTTTTCGATACTTTTTCAACAATTTAGGTAAACAGCGATATCGGTGATATAATTTTTTGCATTACTATTCGGTTATCCGGTCGTAAGAAAAGGGAGATACTCTGGTTCTGTACAACTGATAATTTTACTCTGACCGCAAAAAGAACTGCGGTTAGGTTAGTAAGACTGCGCATTTGAAGCCTACAGGAATATCAAATGTCCTTTACTTGCATCAATTGGTTATTCTCACACTTGAAGAAATTATAAAATATATAAAAATCAAAGAAGTTATTAGGTCAACTACTATATTACTCTATATCTTTCCATATAATCGTATGTTATTTTATACAGAAATCATTTCAAAACTTAATAAAGTTAATATGAATTTTTTTTTTTATTTATCTGATTAAACTCTTAAAATAATGATTTTAATAAACATTTACTCAATTTAGATATAAATGAAATAAGTTAAAAGAGATAAAAATTGAGTAAAATATTGAAGTCAAAAATTTAAACTTGCTTAAAATAATTGAACGCAGAAACAACACAACGATAGAACGATCTATCGAATCAGTTAAATAAAATATTCAGATAGCTATAATTGGCAAACACTTTCATATGCGGAAGTTTTCGTGGATGAAAATTCATCTAACCATTACTAATTCTAATTAATATGAATACCTCAACGAGTATAGATGCGGTAGCGCAAACATACACACGCTTTTCTAATCACTTGAATAACCATTTACTTACTCGTTTGAATGAGTAACTCGGGAACTACTGTTTGTAGTTCTGTGGTTTTTCCCATAAGCGCAATCGTTTTCTATCACGTGTAAAAGTGTAAACATTAACTTGTTAACACTTTATTGAAAATTGATGGCCGCAATGAAAAAATTAAATTTATCTTTGAACTTAAATTGTAGTTAATATAATATATTACTATTGCAAAGGTCTTTTTTAAAAATATACTTGAATAAGAGTAATAATGCTGTTAAATTGTTAATTAAAAAATATTACAGCATACAATTTAATACGAATAATAGCATACGTATATATATATATCTATACATGTATACGACTTCATTTATCACTTTGACTACAAATTCGCAATTAGTATGAAAATAATTTATATTTACACTAAAAGAAAGATCAAACGCAATTTGCCAATAAGCATTTTGCGTTAAATAAATTTAAATTATAATTGATAATTAACGTTTTAAAAAATATACTGAAAAGTTCATCGTTCGTAATACCACAAAAATGAAACAGAAGCTATTACAATATCAATGCTAACTGACGTAGACGAAATTGCGTAACATTATATTAAAAATATTTAAAACCTTTCATGCTTCTTATCATACAATAATGATTTTATTTAAAATTTTAAGTGCCTCATAATATTTTTTAGCACACGATTATTCTTGAATTTTCCAATTTTCTATATAACGTTACCTTAACTAAAAATTATTGGTACTTTTTCCTTACTATAGCTATACCAGTTCCTCGTGACGTTTCACATCGTTCTCTGCTTTTTCTCACTCACTCTCCTCGCGGTCTCGTCTCTCGCGTCCATCTTATTTTTCTCTGGTTGCCAAACTGGCCTGGTCTCCCTCTTCTTTTTGCTGTCTCCCTGGATCTGGCCGCGCGGCATATTTAGCATCGATTATGAGACGACAATAGACCTACCGGACTCTGCAGCCCGAGGGACAGGAGAGAAAACGGAACAGAAGTAAAAAAAAAAGAAAAACAAAAAAGATATCGGGCTCTCGACCAGCCCCGGTTTCGCCTTACACCCGACGGTCGACTGTGCACGCTTTAGAGGGGGAAGAGAGAGAGAGAGGCACATGGTCGTCGAAAAATCGCTCTCGCGCTCCTCAGGTATACATATTCGTCGGACCTTCCGCAGAGGCCGAAAAAGAAAAAGGGAGACGACGAGAAGGAACGAAGATCTGGGATTCGAAATATAAAAACAATCGCGGGAGCGAAGCGGGGCCCTGATCATATCTCTCGCTTAGATTCACCAATATATATGCATGCTGCGAGGGAAATTCGATCTTTCGAAATGTTTTTTCATCCTCTCCAAGCTGCCGTCTGTGTGGCTGCTGCAAGCTGGGCGCGCGCGCGCGCGCGTGAGATGGTTCCGACCGCGACGTGAGACAATGGTTTCGTTATCTATATACGAATGCGTTGGACGTTAAAATGCAACGTTTATCTGAAGGAAAGATGAATGAAGGTTGGACTGTTGTTTTTTGTTCTTCAGCATGTCATTTTTTTCTTCTTAGCCGCATGGTAAATTATTTTTCTCACTTTAAGTTCGCGATATGGCTGAATTGAATTCATTTTTCGCACTCGCAGTTTTAACCTAGAAAATCCATGTAAGCGAGTTCCAATTCCCATTAATAAATTTCGCTTAATAGCTGAAATTATAAATATAATTGCCGCGTCATTTAGCGAACGGTTGCAGACCCTTACTAGATCAGTCGTGTATATATATATATATATATATATATATATATATATGAAATCCATGGCTAAAACCAGCCTATTTTTCCAGTCGCTCAAGGCCAAATCAATTTCAAAGTCGCTCGAATAATGGCGATACTTAACATTGAACTCGATATATAGATATAGCTACTATATGTTTCGAAACGGCAACCGACACCATAATTCTTGCTAGAAACATACGCCAGAGTTCCCCCTAAAAAAAATACACGTGTATATATACTGAATGACTAATTACGTAAATCAATGAATCGCACTGGGCGCGCGCGCGCGCGCAATCAACGTCGTCGAATTACAAACACGCGCTCGCGAGGCATATGGTGTCACGGACTAGTTGTAATGGCGAGTCATCAGGAAAAGGTCGTGCCTATAATATACGTTCCCTCTCTTCTCTCTCTATCCCTCGAGTCAAACGATCGAGAGCGTATAGGTCGCCGCAGCACGACGCGCGGTGAAAAACGAAAGAGTCACCTTTTTTATTCCTTCCGCTGGCAGGCGAGCGAGTGCCTCAAAGGAGGAACTTATTGAAACGGCGCATATCGATAGAGCCATCTGGCCTTGTTTCACCGTGGCTAAGGCTAATATTCCCCTCTTTATACGTGCGTTGTACAGCGATCGAATGGAGGTCTCTCTCTCTCTCTCTCCCTCTCACTCCTACCACTTGGCGTTTATCAATGCTCTCTGTTTCAACATCAAAGCGGTCCGCTCTAATGCTTCGCTGAGTGCGTTTCTGAAGTAGCTCCTTCTTTGAATTGTTAACCGCGACGTCCACGCGCGTATATATATATGTATATGCACGCATTGTATTTCTCGTTCGTGGCGAGCGAGCTCCGCAAGCGAGATGGAAAGAACACTAAGTGGAAAAGTTACTTAAGCGCGCCCGCGCACCACGCGCGTATACTATCGATCCCCCATTTTCTGCGAGCGAGTGCGCCGCCCGCAATGAACACTTCAATACCAATTATTCTGCATAATGCATGCGTATATATACGCGAATATACGCCACTCTCTGCGCGGACTTGATTACGCTATTTGTGCGTCTACTGCGTGCGCCCCTTCCCTCTCTATATACTAACCCATGTATAGTATATATACTAGACGAGTTTTGTTCGTGTACGATGATTTGTGTATCAGCTAGCTAATTATCTTATGATGCTTAATAGTTGAAAAATTCGTATGCCGTGCACCGTGAATAGAAAAGTAATAACAATGCTATATATGAGAGCGACGATATTCACTGTAAAGTTAAACTGAGGGCACAGGCTAGGAACTTGTTGCAAGAAAAACAATACTCAGAAAACTTATTTCTGTTTATACTACTGAATTGGTGCAGTTGAATAAGCAGAGGCCTTTTAGAATGATATAAGAAAATGCCCTGGTGTATACGGTGTATAAATTATACAAAAATCAGCCTATTTCTAGTTGAAAACTTTAAGTTAACTTTTGTATAATTTCTATCAACGTTGCGAGGTATGTAATTAGCGTTCTAAATTTAAATCATTCTCTGGTAATAGAAATTATTAGTACTGCTATTTATACAACCAAACGTTACCACTGCCCTGGTATAAAATAATCCAACCAAAATGGCTTATCTATACTAACAGTTGACCAATTTTTTAGGCTAACGAGTAACACAAATATTATGACCAAGACCAACAGTTTGCCAACGGTTGGTGAACTGTCGATAATTAAACATTTAATAACTGATGAAACAAAAACAGTAACAAATAAGAAATGTATAGATATGTAAAATGATGTAGTTGTAAAAAATAATAAAAAATAAAGCAGTGAAATAATAAAAATATTGTAGTGGAGTTATAAATAAAAAATGGGTATAAAATAATTTTGAGGTTAAACGAAACATCATACGTGGCTTGTAGGTGCTCCGAATTGCTGTGGGTGAGAATAAGTGCACATATATAATAGGTATACGTTTGATTGTGAATATTCACTAATGTCATGAACTATTAACGAATCGATATTTGGATATGGACAAACGAATATTTCTTAATAGTTAAAGAAATTCATTAACAGTTAAGAAACCACTCGTTTAACATTGTTTCTTATATTAAAGTCATGGTTCCTTAACTATTAAGAAATATGAGTTTCACCATAAGAAAACGGATTTTTTGTGTTAATAGCAGGAGAATTTAATACTGTAAATTATTCCATAATAATAATTGAATTCGCATTCATTACAAATACTACTCGCGTGTAGTATTTAAAAGCATAAAGCGTTAATTGTAACGATATTTTTTTCTCTGTGTACGATCGCGTGGTTTTACTTCATTGTAACGCCTATACTTACATCAGTGAACAGAGTACTAAACATGCGTATTTCAAAAGGGAGCATGCGAGTACGTAATTATAGAGGAATACAATTTCTTAGTTGCTACTGTATTGAGATATCGTACAATCTTTAAATTAAACATTTTAAGAATTACAGAAAACTGTATATTAAATGTTACATTTGCTTAAATCCGGAGCCTTCGTGCATAGATGTATTATCATTGGCTGAATCGCACCTCTATTACACGAAACCTTGGCACGTTTTTTATCTCTAATGTTCATCCCGGCTATCTCGAAAAATCCTCGTACTTCCAATCTTTGTTTCCCTTTCATTGCGGATATAATCTCCGGTTTGTCGGTGTCGTCTCTATTTCTCCCTCTCTCTCTTTCTCTCTCTTCCTCTCTGCTTTCCGTAATTTCCGTCCTGCAATTCTTCTACGCGACTTTGACCTTTTGATTATTCCGAGCTTTGGAGGGCGAGAGCAAGCAAGTGCAGAGGACAGGGAAGAAGGAGAGGAGCAAGGGAAAGAGCAAAAAAAAAACGAAGGAGGAGGAGGCTTTGTCTCTGTAAAACTCCCATCTACGTCTGGTATTTCCCCGAGGACCTTTCTATTGTCCACTTCGTCTAGACTGGGCTTGAATTCGCAATTTTTAGACCATACATTCGCATTGCTCTTTACGTATACATACCGCAGTTATATATGCGACACGCGCTTGGTCCTCGGAGCTTCGCCTACGCCCGAGTTTGCGCAACAATGCCGTCTGGAAAAGTGCAAATCGTCCCCCGTTATCACTGTCGCTTGTTTTTCTTCCCTTTTAAGTTTACTCTTATAAATTTTATGACGCCAAGATTTTTACTCTCTTTGTGCATTAGTCTCCTTTCTTTGAAAGGAAAATAAAGAACATAATTTTTACCAAAATTATTGTAAAATATTTCAAGTACTTATTAAAATATGTTTTTTTTTTTACATATAAAAATATAAATAATATTTTGAAGTGATTCGACATAAGCTTAAAAAAGTATTACTTTTTTTTCAACAATGATTTTCATACAATGTTTTGCGGTTTCCAATAGAACTGAATTACAATTCAAATCAATGATGCAAATGGAACTCAATTACGTGAGTTCATCGTACGATACAGAATACAAACTTTCTAACTATAGACGTTTCTAATAGAAAAATGCCTGTCTATAGTAGACAGATTTTTTAATCATATTAAAAACATTTATTTCTATCCTTTATATAAATTGAGCTCGGTTTTAGAGTATTTCTCGAGTCGATCTCGAAACGCGCGGCGAGCGACGAAGACGAACAGAGAGTATTATAAACTATGCGAATTGTTTTACAATTTGTCTGCAATGAACTATCACTGAATACGATATTATTCATGTAGAGTAAAAATACTTTTCAAAAATTAAAAATAAAGCTTCTAAACTTTAACAAATCAGAGAACATGTATTATTACGATAACCTTTCCTGCATTGTACATATTGCGATAAATTTAAGGTCATTAATATATCCTAATTTTTACATAAATGCATAACTTATTTTATGTTTCAGGTAGGGCTTCTCTTTTGCAATAATGGTTTTCGGTACGTCAATAAGATTAATTTATTGTTACATTTAAATATATATTATGCATACTTATTGTCTATATTATCACGGTTGGTTTTAAAATACACTAGCCCTCCAAAGAGGTTCGGCCTTTTTACCATGTCATATATATCCCTTAGCGGTATAACTAATATTCGTGTGTTTTTAAGATAAGATAACTTCTTTTTTTTAAATAACCAAAGTTTTAATGAAATGGTTGCAGACATCGTTAAGTTTTATTACAGTACAACTTGTAAAAAAAAATTTACACGAATTTCGCAGAAAAGCACGTCAATTTTGATTAGATTATGTTAATTCCCAGAAACACGAGTAGTGCAAGGTTCGCCACGCCATTCCCGAAATTATTTGCATAAACCGCGCAATTTCCGCAGCGGCGCTCACGCACGCATGCGGCAAGCGAAGTTTTAATCATGTTATGATAGTTTTATGACCAACCATATATCGTCCGATTCGTATATATATATACCTCGTGTGTGGTCACACGCGCATTTCTCTCTTACTCGCCTGGGTCAATCCGAGAAGCGGTTCGGAAGGCGGCGAAACTGCGATAAATGAATAAATTTGTACTATTAGCTTTGGCCCACCCGTTTGTCCTTTAATCGGCGGCGCCGCGAATAGTGACAAATACGAAACTTGTTACACACATGTAATTAAGTTGAACGCTTCCGAGAAAGGCCGACAGACACGCGTAGAGGTCTATCGAGAAAATATTCCACGAATTGGCTATAAGATACGCCGGATTCCGAGAGGACGCGCCGCGACCTCCAAGGCATATATATATATATTATTGAAGAAAAAGTCGCGGTCGGACAGAATCATAGTCTGTCGAGATATTTTTTCGGGTTATCTTTCGGCACACTAGAAAAAATTAACGCATTGGCGGCGACGGCGCAACAAGGGTCGAGTGACTTTTACGACGTGTGCCGGAACGAAGTCGAGACGATGCCGCTGCTGAAAGTTTAAAAGTCTGCAAATAAAAGTTATATAGCTGGTCAGTTTTTCGAGCGATGCTGAATTAAATTAATGAGCTTTTTCATCAGTTTGCGCAATTATGAAGATCAGTTAGGGATGAGGTAGCCTGACATTGATAGTTGTGTTTATCACTCTTTTAGCTAAACTAAACCAAAAGTATAGTTATTCTTTTTCATAATTATTATTGTCCAAAATATTATAATATATCATACTTTATAAAAAAATGAAGGATTTAAGTATATTATTACCACACTGGAACGGATCTATGTATTTTCCACATATAAAAAGATAGTTATTAGATGGAATCATTTTGTATTTTGTGATAGAGGTTTGCTAGATGTTTAAAACAAATATAAAGTGTACGTATTATATTCTAGTATAAGTTTTGAAACATTTTATTGAGTTTTATAAACTTATTTATTATTAATATATTCCAAATATTTTTTTTTGTACATCCTTCTCCAACTGAAAAAAAATTCATAACTGAGGTTTGAGATCTTCGGTAGGAAGATCATGAGAGTCGGCTTGTAACTGCGAAATTCATTGGTAACGTATGTGGAATTCTACGGAAAGTTTCCCCTAAAACGGTTATAAAAACGACGAAAAAAATTTGGAGACACGCCTCTGAAATAATTATTTTCTTGTTCTATGGATCATAGAAGAGATAAGAACAATTCTGAACCAAAGAAAACGGCCTGGTGATACTCTTTTATCGTTAAATCAATTTCTCCTATGGGAATTTAAAATGGACAAAATAGACGAAAAGTAGTCACCAATCATCAACCAATATTAAGATCCCAAATATGCCAACGAATTTTTCATAGCAAAACAATTAAAGTAGAAGAATAGAGCTTTAATTTAAAATAACGATGGTTAAAATACGACAATTCTGTGCAAAGTTAGGTGAATTTGAAAATCCCAAAAAATGACGAAAAACAATGGAAATCTTGAGAATTTCGTGAATTCGGAAAAAACGCTCATTTTCGTCATTTTTTTTCGGTTTTCAAATGCATGTAACTTTGAACAGAATTGTCTGATTTTAACCATCTTTAGCTTAAATGAAAGCTCTATTCTTTTTCTTTAATTTCTATAAATGTTAAATTCCCATAAGAGAAATTAATTTGACCCATAGAATACGAAAATAATTAGTTCAGAGGCGTGCCTCCAAATCTTTTTTCGTCGTTTTTACGATCATAGTATGGGAAACTTTCGTTAGAATTCCACATATATCAGTATAATCTCTTAGAATCTTAATCAATAGAGCGATTTCCTGTATCGTCACTTTTATTTTAAAGCATTTTCATCAAATTTAATGATATTTTTAACTATTTAGAACCAAATAGTATTATTAAAAGTTGAATTTACCCTTACGTTACGTTTAGAACTAAAATTTTACCATATTTTTTTCAGTTCATACTACTTGAGTTACTCTGACCCTTTGCTCCCAGATATATGAAACCCGAGTTATATGGTTACCATTACTGGGATCTCTGGCAACTGTAACTTTTTCTGCATGTACTCATATTTCAATTATAGAAGTGAAACATTTTTCCTTTATTAAGACAAAATTTAATATTAAATTCTTCTGAGAGAATTTAAAATCGGTGCTATAACTTTTTGAAAGATATATATTAATTATAATCGTTGCAAATTATATAAATTAATTTTATCATCCATCGGAGAATATTCAAAATATTAAGTTATATTAAACTAATTAGGACCCAAATAGGAAAATAGACACTGCTAACCACATATAACCTTTCAAATCTAATTATTCAAAATAGTCAAATGGAATCATCGGTTCCCGATAAATACGGCGCGCTCCCCTGAGATTGCGGACTATCGGAAAATATGTATTTCAATTATGAATTCAACTATGTCGCTTGAAAATCCCTCGAGTCGACGAAGAGACCGTGAGCCTCGGCCGAATTCATGCGACATCGGTGAATCGTGCGATATATCAGTCCCCCACAAGCACACACATATTCAGACACACGTATATGGAACTTGGTTCTGTTATCGCGCTTCTCGATCAGCTGCGATTCCTACGAGATCTCCGATAGATAGTCCGTCGATTGATGAATTGCTCGAGTATGCGCGCCTCAAACGGCTGCCGACCGTAAGGGAAAGAGAGACGCTCGTGAATTTTATGCATATATATAGATGTGAGTTCTCTTGCTTTCGGAATCCACCGCCTGGGAAAGAGTAGTGGAAGAGAGAGAAAGAGAGAAATCAGCATTTTTAGGTGGCTCCAAGCTACTTTAATTACGCGTTTCGTCGATCCGTCGACGTATTTATGTTTTCATTTGGTGGGAATTCGGAATGTGCGCGCATCCGGCTGGGCATAGCCAGTTTGGCGAAAGCTACTCAAAAAGATTAATAAAATTCGAGGAATGGGTGACTGTATACATATTTTTAGAATTATCTACGAATTATTGTAAATGTAGTTACAAAACTTTTCTGACCAACAGTAAAAAAAATGCAGTTTTTCTATCAGATTGTTTTAATAAATAATATATATCAGTGATTATAATTTAATTCAACAATTTATACAATTATCGATACAACATAAATGTTTTAACAACATATTGGCAATTTCCATAATGAAATGCCAATTTAATAATATAATAATATAATTTTAGAATTTCAGTATTTGTGTTCTTCCTGGTATAATTTGCAATTTCACAGTGTGTATAATAATACATTTTCAGAATTAAAATCTATAAGCTTCCAATTTGAATAGATTCTTTTACATATATAAAATAAATTAATAAATATCGGCGTTTAAATATTCATTTGATTATAATGTTCTTCAAATGTATATATATTAATTGACGCTATAACGGAGAGTTGCCATTTTTTTGATACTTTAGTTTTTCATAGCCCACAGGTTTCTTCCCACGAAGTAATATATTGAGCCCTGTCTACACTTCAAGTAAAGTGTACTTGTAGGAAACGCAGAGTAAATATCGCGGTAATTCGAGCCAGCGAACAGAAACAATTTCCGCGGCAAGTAGCAGCGGAGCGCGTATAAGCCGTGCTTCTGGACAAACGAATGTGTTTTCGCGATCGTTCGTTTAGAGAAGAACGGCAGCGACGGCATAGAGAATGTCGACAAGTAACCGACTGCTCTTCTCTTATACTACTCTTCTTGTACCTCGCCTTGTATGCACATCCGCAATACAACAGGCATGAGGCATTGAAGCTGAGCAGTCATATTAAAGAGGCTTTTTCCTTCACTCTCTCTCTCTCTCTCTCTCTCTCTCTCTCTCTCTCTCTCTCTCTCTCTCTCTCTCTCTCTCTCCCTCGCTCTCTC
>JAYJLV010000046.1:688148-762114 GCA_036873485.1 Torymus texanus | reverse complement strand
GTATGCACATCCGCAATACAACAGGTGGGAGGTATGGAAGTTGAGCAGGTATATGAAAGAGGTTTTTTCCTTCACTCTCTCTCTCTCTCTCTCTCTCTCTCTCTCTCTCTCTCTCTCTCTCTCTCTCTCTCGCTCTCCCTCTTCCGCTATATAAGCAAAAAGGAACAGCATTATTGGAGAGCGCGATAAGAGAGCTCAGGCGCGATTTATCGTCGCGCGTTACTGGTTATGTTCCCCCTTTTCGGCAGAATAATAAGTACGTATACTCCCGTGTGTTTCTATATCTGTCGCTTACACGAGATGCTTAAGCGAAATTAGCATATTTTATCAATTATACCGGTGCGTATACTCCTGCGCAAATCTGCTAATCGCGTTCGTTGATAAAAGCTTTGCGCGCTGTTTTCGCTCCGCGTCGAGTTTGTGTGGTATGGCAAAATGAGTGTCGTAGACTGTACGTGTGAATCGTCAAAAAAAAGTGCCAATTTCCTCTCCGCGAGAGAAGCTTTATCTCGCGAGCTCATAAAAACACCCCCGTGTGATTGTGTTTGTCACTATCCCTCTCTCTTTGCGCAGTCTCTTTATCTTAACAGCAATTTTTTGCAACTCGATGCGCAAACATGATTTTTTACGCACTCTTACGTCATTTGTTGTCTTTATTCAGTTTAATGAAAAGCTATGTTTAAGTAAATATAAATTTTCTTTTATTGTTACTTAAAAGATGTCAATACCGTTTCCAGTAGAATCGAAATTATGAAAGTATAAGATATTTTTTTTTACAAAACTTACTATGAAGCTAAATGTAATGTATTTCTTTTTAATTATGCATAATCATTTAATCTACTACTCATAAATGGTTATTGAAATCTTTTATCTTTTATGTTAAATCAATTAACGCTAAAATTCTCGCATTCGTTTAAGATTTCGCTTATAATCATCGATTAATCTTGCGTAATCTATCTTTTTTATGGACATTCGATTGGGTCGTCTGGCGAGAAGATATTTTAAAAATCGATTCAACTCACCGATTATTCGTGTTCGATGTATTTTAAAGACCATAAGTGTCAGTCTCCTCTTTTCGACGCTTTTCAAAGTGTGCCCGCCCTTATCTATGAATATCATCAGTGACCGATCGCCGAGCGAGTCGTAACAGGTTCGTAACTCAGGTATATTAGAATTAATTGAACACGCGTGATTAGTTAAAAAGGAATCGCTACCGAGAATCGATCTCTCTTTCTTCGTTCGCTTTCAAGGATTCTATCGAGTGAGGAATGATAATGTGAGAAAAATATATGTACAAATTTCCACTGTAAAGTCATCGTTCTCTTATCGATCTCATTTGAATATACAAGCAGAAGTTCAAATTCTCGAGTTGTAAGTAATAATTTAAAAAATCACGTACATAATCGTCTATTTTGAAGGATATAAATTAATGGGAATATATTTGAATTTCTTAGTTTTATGTCGGACTATATAGCTACTATTTAAGATCACCCAAGCTTAAGATATATATGTACGTATATCTATGTATGGATACTATCTTTTTTCATTAATGAAAATAGCTAAAAACGTTTGAAATTTTGAATATATAAATTTTATCCATTCTTGTGCTGTTATCTACAATATTATTTATTTCTCTTTATTAATTATAACAATGTACATTTCAGTAACGTTTTTCCAAGAACAGATATAATGATCTACATCGGAAGTTTCCGAAATTTTTTTCGTGTCATTTCAATCTATATTGCGCCACAATCTAAATCAATTAAATTTATAGCCACATTTAGAGATAGAAAAAAGGTGACATGAAAAACCTTAACGTTTCCATTATACGCTTGTTAAGGATTTTCCAGTCTGGGTTAAAAATTTAAATTTCTAATTTTTCCTAGGGATCTGCTTTAAATATTCGACGCACGTGGGAGACAGGAGAGCGAGAGAAAGAGAGAGAGAAGAGAGAGAGAGAGAGAGAGCGCAGTGGCTGCAGGACGTGCGATAAGACTCTGACGGGCCTCGTTCGATCTGGCATCCAATTCCAGGAAAGTTTCAATCTCGGATCTTGCTCCTGCGCTCTCGCCTCCATCGGTTTCTCCACTCTACCCGGGGCTTTTTCGATCCCCTCGAGGATTTGCGCTCAGGACGGAAGCTCGACGAAAAAAAGGAGAGCGAGCGTATTTTGTTCCGCGCTCGATTTGTGTATATGTCTAAATCCATCGACTGTGAAAGAGTGTCTTGAATGGGTGAAATTACGGGCGCTTCGTATTTGCGGTTGGTAAAAGCGATGTTTCACCGTTAAAATATTTGCTTTATAGCTGCTTTAAAAATTTCTTCTTATTTTTTAAATATACAATTTTTTTTAACTGTATATATAAGTAGGATCCCATGTATACACGTGGGTTACATAATATTATAGAAAACCTGTTACTCATTCTCTCCCCTTCGAATCATGTAACAATCATATCGTTGTACCCTCGTAAAGGGCACGTAATATTTGATCCTATTGCTTTTAACGTCATTCGCGTCATTTACCGGTGACAAATTTTCCCTCGAAGTCACCTTTTTCTTCTGTTTATTCACCATAATCAATGAAAAAATATCGTAGCAATTTCCCGGCAGATTCGAAAAACCATTCTGACCCAGTAATGGAACTCGAATGGCTGGGCAATATTCTTTCTTTCTCGCCCTCGCTTCCCCTCGCTTTCCCCTATACGTTTCTACACACACACATGGAGTGTTAACTCGAGACTTCCATGTAAGCTCTTGCAGAAAAAAAATGGAAATCAAATCGCCCCGTAATTTGGGAGCTAATACGTGCACTATACGTCCCTATAGGGGAGAGGGAGAGAGGCGCAATTACATCGTGGACGAAAAAACTCATGGACTAATAGGAGAGAGAGAGAGAGAGCCGCTGATGTCAGCTGAATAAATTCATAGCGAGAGGGAGGTTCATTCTCAGCTGGTCTGTGTACATTCGGGGCGTGCTCCCGCGTGTGTCTTGAAAACCTATAGCGGCTTCCTCTCTCCTTGTCACGCGAGTGACGCGTTGTGGTAATACACTGTGTAACCCGAAGCTTGTGGGGATTATCGGCGCACTGTACGCAAAGGGGGGGTCGAACGAGGAAGCTTTTCAATTTGTGATGGACAAAAAGTTGAGTGAGTGAAGGAGAGACTCTTCTACTAATTCGAGAGGCGGCGAACATGCGCGCATATTCATTTATTTGCCGAGTAAATATGTATCATACGAAGCGCGTGCACAAACGTTCGTTTGGAGGATGGATTAATTAGTATGTGCGGTGTCGAATTTTTCTTTTCTTCAATATGTTAAAGCGTGACGTTTCATTGATATAGTTGGTATAGCGGATATGCGGGTATAGACAGACGCAACGTTATATAAAAAGCCGTCTATATGCATGGACAAATAATGGAGACTTGATGTTTATTATTCTGAAAAAAAATTCTTTATTCTCTCTAAAAAAATTTGTATTTTTAGTATGAATAACGAAAACAAGCAATTTTTTAACAATACTCGATTGTCAATATAAAATATATACTTCAGAGCTCACTGCATTTTCAATTAATTAAATAAATACATGAATCTACACTCAACGTATATATAACTTTAAATAGTATATATATTCGAGCTATCAGAGCAAAAATTTACAACCCTAAATTCTAAACGCAAAATTAACTCCATTCATCTTCCCTCCCCATAAAATTTAACGTTCTGCCGACACCACATCTTCCCCCCCTAAACCTCGAGCTCACTCTACCGCCTCACCTAACGACCTGTGTAAGACACACACTCAAGCACGCCGATGCTGCTAAAACGCGCATTAGCATCAACCCCTGGCATGCGCATCTCGCGACTTCTTTATTTTACTCTCGAATCATTGATTTCGACGAGGTGCGGCTAGCATACGCACCCCTCCTTTGTCCCATATATATTCATAATCCTACTGCCGGTGCTATCAAGTCGTCCCGATAAAGACCCGCGTATAACACATATATACACACAAAGAAAGAGAAAAGCAACGTGCGTATCTCTCGATGACGAGAACGGGAAATCGAGGCATCCGCGGATACGACGAACGTGCCAAATGGGCCGAGAGTTATACGTAGGCTGAACCGGCAACCGATGTGCCGGCCGTTATATACATATATAGATATAGAGACACACGTGCAAGAATAAAGAAAGAAAGGAGCATGAGCACTCGCGACTATAGGAAGTCTTTAAGCGCGTGTTCCCCGCGCTCGCGCGATATCAAGATCGAGGGTGGGGTACGCGAAGATTAGCCTGACGCATGGCCCTAGAGATTACGCGAGATGCCCCCATTGGCGTATATATGTCTACCCTCATGCCGAGCGCGACACACCGCGCTGTTCTATCCCTGAACTTTTAGGCCTTTATCGTAGAGAATTGAGAGAGAAAGAGAGGAACTGAGTCGTCGACGTCGTCGGTACGAAATGAAAACTCGCTGATAAAGTCGCATCGCGCGCGCGTTCTGTCTCTCAAGGTACACAACACACTTGTAGCGTCCGCAGTGTGTCCTTGTTGCAAAGAGAGAGAGAGAGAGAGAGGGAGAGCTCACAAGTTGTTCGCGATCTTTGCCCCTCGGTTATTTATGGACCCGGAGCCCGCGTGCACGTGTGCACGCACGCGTGGGACTTTAGTATGTGTGTGTGTGTGTACGCTCACTTGGGTTAATGAGCGATCGCCCCCGCCGATGACCACCTGCGATGATTATTAGAAGAGAGAGAAGAGGGAAGAGAGCGGAGAGAAAGAGGAGGAGGACAGCGCGAGGCGTCTGCCGCGCTTGGGGGGTTAACTTCTTGTCGTTTCGCTGTCATTAACATTTTATCGGTCCTTGGTGACGGGGTAATTAAGGTATGAGAGAATGTCCAAGACAGTTGTTTAATTTGATAAAATATTTGTTTACGATTATAACGTTTTCTTTACGAGCTGTTATTTTAACTTTTTCTTCTTCTTTTTATTAAACATTAAAGTAACTTCCATATCGTCCACATTGACGTTACGGTATAATATACTTCAATTTTCGTAATTGAAAAATCATGTTTGGTTACATTATTCTAATTGAAAGTTTTCCTGTAATGCAAATTTACTTAAGATAATTACACTTATAGCACTAGTGTGGTCTTCTGATCTCATTAAAAAAAGTTCAATGACTTCCTTTATAGTTTCACGGTCCTCAATTGACGTCGACGAGTGACAGAGTTTGCGTTACTTATCATCACGTTTAATACATGGTGAAGGAAAATTATGACCTGCTGGTAGTAACTAGTCAATAAATTGATACACACGAACGCATAATTAGCGTTCTGACTTATACTCAAAAGCCGTATAAAATTTAATGAGTGTGTTTCGTAAATTGCCAGTTTTGCCTCAAGATCGAAGTAAATATTCACAAATTAAAAATTATTACTATCAATTAAATACTTTGCAATTTGAAATTGGGTATGGTAGCGCAAACTAGCATCTAGACTCTGCTATTACCGATGAGAAGCTTCCTGAAGAAAACTTGTTTCTAATGAATAGATCAACTCGTCCGCGTAAAATCAGGAAACAAAACTGATAATACCTGTTAAATCTTACAACGAATGCTTCAAGAATCCATAAATCCTTTCTCGTATACGAAGATAACGTCAAGTACTCTTAGTTTGATCTCGCAAGCCCTTTTGCCAAAGATATGAGCTATTATATTTGAAATTAGCTATTTTTCAAAAGTAGCTGAGAAGATTTTCAATTGCCTTGTTCCCACGAATCAAGTTATGGACCTTAAAAGTGAAAAGAAGAAAAAATTAATTTGTTATGCCTTTTCGTGTACTATCATTAGTACTCCATAACTGTTCAACTTATCGATATCTGGCTGTGTGGAAAAAACAAATCAAAAGGTCTTTCTTTGTCTACTTTTATTACCTTTTGTCCTTAACTTTTCTACTGAAAATATTTACGACAAATTCTATTGGAAAATCGATAAGATGAGAGTATATTTCTGGAGATCAAAAACGATCTTTGCAATAAATCAAATATATAATTGATGGTTATTTGTACGCATCCAATACAATTAAACATTGTTCCGCGGTGCTCATCATCCCTAATTCTTTAAACGCTCTTTATTACCTAGTTTAAGGATTCGTATTACGATTTCACATCTTCAATCGAATTAGCCCACTCAATCAACATATAAGCTATAACCCTCGAAGTGATCCACACTCGATCATCTTCATTTCGCAAGTCAAACGGATCACCCACCCTATACCACTGCTCATCCCCCTTGAATTTCAACTCCGCTTACATACATAAATATATATATATCTACCACGCAGTCTAGTTCTCGACCACCACTACTACTCTACACACCATCGTCTCTCTGAAAGTTTCCGCAGAACGCACGTTCATGGAATAATCCAATCAATTGTCAGCGATCCCGTATTCCAACTAATTATGCCGGTGGACTCGTAACGCCAGTGCTTCTGTTGCTGCTGCTACTGCTAGCACGCGCCCTGGTATTTGCGGTGTCTGCGAATGCAACGCGCGACGACGACCCCCTAACACTATTCTAATACAGCTCACTGCTGGCCGACCGCGCGCGCGCGCGCGAGCATTAAACCGCTTCCATATTTCAATGAAGAGCCCGTGTACCCGCCCACCCACGTCCTTCTCCTGCTGCTTCTGCTGCTACTACTACTACGGCTACTGCTTTGCATGTATCTGCAATTCGCGCGACGGCTTATACGCGTGCATGTCCTAACCGACGGTGGTGCTAGTGGTTCTGCTGCTGTTGCTGCTGCTACTGTTGCTGCTTCTGCCATTGCCTCCAGGTGCTTCTCAGTGCACGGCGCTCCTGCGGGCGGCTATTCTCATTAAGTTGCCGCTACCGCTGCTCCGGCTGGTACTGTTGCTGTTGCTGCTGCTGTGTGGATCAAATGCTTCCCTAGCCACCGCCATGCCTGGATTCTCTCTCTCTCTCTCACTCTCTTCCTCCCTTGTTCTCTCTGTATATCCGAGTACAGAGCTCATCAAGGATCCGCGAAATGGAGTTGCGAGTCGGGCTTCCAGATAATGCGGCCAACTACCGATATTCTCTGATTCGCTCCTTGCCTTCTCTCTCTCTCTCTCTCGTTCTCTCTGTTTCTCTTTCTGTTTCTCTGTCTGGGTGGTGTTGTTATTCCCCAGCTGCCCATTGCGTTTGTCTTTGTGGATGCTTGCGAGCGTGGATATTGTTATGGTCTGCTGCGTAATGCACACATATGGGAAGGGAAACCAGACTAATAAGTTATGAATAAACAAAGTACTATATGTAAATGTATAAACTTTTGTTTGTATAACTGAAGTAAGTAATGTAATAATAATTCTATTAATAATAGAGTTAGTTATTGCGTAACAATTATACAAGAAACAATAAAATAAAAAATTTTGTTAACTTTGCTGGTTTTTTTATATAATTTCCGCACTTTCCTAAATCAGTTGAATTTGTTTAAGCAAAACAGTTAGATTACTTTTATTTTTTCCGTAAATAATTTCATTGTTCCGGATATATATTAATTATAAATATTTATAGGGTTTTAGAAAAGAGAGATTATATAAATTCATTTAATTGATTGTCTACAGATATTTACTTTGAATACTAATAATTTGAAAAGTAAGTAAAAACCGTTGTTTATAAATTGTTCATTTTCCAATAGTTACGTATTTTTGCGTAATCTTTGATGAAAACGTATCCATCGCCGCTGTGATGAATAAAGTTTTGATTCAAAGCAGTTTTTCGTTATTGTTACTATACTTTTTATACTCACCTGCTGCGAGTCATGCGAAACAAATATACTATTACCAATTTGAAAAATTCGTTCACTTGATTATTTACTTTATGATATCAACGTTGTAAATTAAATTAAATTTTCTGAGTGATATCATAATAGGATAGAATGCAAATTGCGGTCAAATCATAAATAAATACTCCATTGTCATGCAAATATTAGTATTTTTAGTTCCTACAGTTCATTACAATTTACGATAGCCAGATCTATGCCTTTATTATAATAGCAGCTCAATGTCGACAAATTAATTTGCACCTCTTCACAATTCTTATCATAATTGAGGCTCTGATATTAAGATCCCGATAACATAGTGTAACCCAACGTCGAGGCAAAAAACAACACTGCGATAAAAATATCATACGGGCTAAACGCGGTGACGTGGGTAAAGGAATATTTCTTCCGCGATCCAGCGCGTCTTGTTCGTCGGGTGTACGACGGGCGCCATGAAAAATCACAACTGATTGATAGATCGATTATCCGGGCGCTTTGGGGCACACGGAACGCGCGTTAAAATAGCCCTCGCACCGGAGAAGCTACCGAGGTGCGCTTTTTCCACTCTAACGACGACGACGAGGAGGCGATTTTTTCCTTCTGCATCCTCTCATTCGCGTGGCCAGCTCGCGCGCTGATTTGCATGTGGGGACGAGACGATGTCGGAGGAAGAGAGGAGTAGAGAGAGAGAGAGAGAGAGAAGGAGAAGGAGAAGAGAGTCATCGGTGGTTCTGCCCCATGGCGAGACTGCTTTTCTCCTCTAACCGTCGCTCGGACCTTCCTTCTGTAGCAGCGGCGGCGGCGGCAGCAGCAGCAGCTCCTGCGGGGTGATTAACGTCGACCACCTGATGCCCTAACCCAGCTATCTGCTTGCCTCCTCTCTCTCTCTCTCTCTCGCTCTTCCGGAATAATTTCGTTCGTGAGAACGTCGGGACTGCGAAGCGCGCAGTGCCAAGCTGACCGGCTGCGCGCAATCGGCCGCCTCGAGTGAGAGAGAGAGAAGGACTATATATAGCCCATATGTACGGGGCAATATCCGTTTCTACTGATCGTCAATGGAGCGCAATCATGACGCAATTATCGTCGGTTATCCGCTGGATAGACGCGCGCACGGAGCTACTCTTCTTTCCGAGATATATATATATATCTCGACTGCCGCGTTCACGATTTGAAGAGCCAGCGTTCGCTTGAAATTTTAATTGCGCACTGTTTGTGATGAACAGCTCCTCGCTTTTCGGTCTCGATCCTATACGAACAGGTGGAAGGGCGAGGAATGAATAAGAGGAGCGCTTGGAAAAAAATCATTCTTTATATATATGCATACGAAGGAAAGGAAAACGGCGCGAGCTTTATTCCGCGAATCTATCGAGTCACGACTTTGGCAGCCTCAGTGGAGAGAGAGAGAGCGCCGCGATTTCGAGTAACGGATTGCAGCCGTGGCGCTTGATTTCTTTGTTTGTTTGAAGAAAATACGAGCGTGGGAGGCCAGCCCGCGCGCCAGATGGATAGAGCGGGCGGCCGAGCGAGCTCGTAATTGCCCTGACCGGACACTTAAGTTTCGTCGACCTCCGGGAGTTTCCTCCTCCCGTGCGATTCGTGTGTTATATGGCGGCTCCGCGGGGCTAGAGACGTCGATTCATGAGAAATGTGCGCGCACCGATGATGAATCGCTGTGCCGCGCTCGCGCGCATAGAGTGAGTATATATATGCGCGCGCTCTCTCTCTCTCTCTCTCTCTCTCTCTCTCTCTGGCCTTTTTCCGCGCTGCTAAAAGCGAGTAATAACCGTTAAAGTACTTTTTACCTGGGCTCGTGAATAATAAATAAGACTCTCTTGCTGAGGTGAAACATATGACGGACGGAGGAGGGGGCTTTACGTTTTTTCGCGCGGTGCGGTGTGCTCGCAAGGTATTTTTTCCCGCGGTTTGATTGATCTTACGATTGCAGCTTAATATCGCTCGATTAGTAGGCCTCGAGGATAAAAGTACGCGCGGGCCGCTCGCGCATCTAATATATCGACGATTAATCAGCCCTATAGAAGTTCGTGTACAGATTATATCTGCCAGAGGCTCGACGAGATTTTTGATGATTTTATCGGTCTATAGTCCCTTGTAGTAGTATATATATAGACGCAGGCATTTAAGCCCTCGTTTTATGTAAGTTGCACAAACTACCTGTTATCGTATAAATTATTTCCGATACACATACTGTCGAGGCAGAGTCGTTGCTCTTGTTAATTTCAATAATAGACGCTTAAGTGTAGTGCTTTTTTAAAAATAATATATACTTTTATATAGCGTATAATAAGCTTTCACATCCTATAATTTTTGCTAAGCTTCATTGGCCTTATCAGCGAGAGAGCATAATAGATTCGAAGTAAAATTGCAGCGCCATTACAATGTCAAGAACAAATGGAGCAGAAATGAGATATGCGCTTGTTTCCGTGCTTACACGTATATATGGCTGGGTATATGTATATGCACCGAGAACATTTTTAGCTTCGCAAGGTATCGTAAAATTTGCTTTCTTACTTAATTAAACGTTAAATGAAAATAGAAATCATTAGTTCGTCGTAATTTTCGCTGAAATCGTGGTAATAATTTGTAGATATCAATTTAGGTTAACAATCCTTGAAAATTGCAGTGACAACCATCTGGCAACGGAATGCAAGCCACTGCGAGAAGAACTATATCACTCATTGATTTGTCTTTTCCCAGGTGAATTGTGATTTACGTATATGTCAAAAACCACTCAAAGATGGTATAATTCCACTGATATGTGTAAGTGTATACGCGCACGTGTGTGTTTACCGGTGGCAAAACAACGAGCTTTCTTGGCAACAACCGTGCTGACAACACGCGCATTTATTTCCGGGAAGAGTAGAGAGGGAGAAATTACTTTTCTACGCCGACGCCAGGCTGTTCTGATTCTGTATGCGTAATTCATCTGGGCGGTCGCACGAACGAATGACAAGCGAGTTCCCTGGCTTTGCGTATTGTGCGCGGGCGCGAGAAAATCACGAAAAATAAAGTAACGAGTTCCTTGGCATCGGTTACCGTCGAAATTCTTGCGCGTGCACGGGAATTCGAAATTACTAAGATTGTCGGAGATTTGTCAAAGAGACGCTGGCGATGATCACTTCTGCATCTCTCTTGCGACTATAGCTCGACTATTTTTAACTTTCCAATAAAAGCTGCGCATCACTGACTCTACCGAACAAGAAACGTCCAGTATTCATCTTCAGAAGAGAGGGACAGAGAGAGAGAGAGTGCTAGGGAAACTAGCTTATTTATAAGCAAAGTGTCGTCAATTGCGTCACATTGCATCATGTCACGACATAAATGGCTGTAAATTGTGCTATTTTGTTATTGATGAGAGAGATGTATACTGACCGATCAGGCAATTGATCAATTGATAACACATGAAACTATTATAATGGCAATCTATTAATAAATGCATTCAATAATGCTTTCGTACAATTACATGTGACGGAAATAAAACAGTTCTATTAGTGCTTTTTGAAGGTCGTTTATTTTGAAATTTTATATTTTTGGATAATTTTATATTAGAAACATAGACCACCCAGTACAATATTTATAATTTTACATGAAATCTTCTAATTCTCTACTAACATTAAAATTTTCTTCATCCATGATATATTACATACAGCGCTGCCATACATCAATGCCATACATCAACCTTCAATTAAACCTCGTATCCAGTAAAAAAAGAAAAGTTTTAAAATCTAATTTTTTTATTTCAGCCTCGTTTTGCTATACAGTCAATTACCACTCATTCCACTGGAGTTTATTCCCGACCCTATACCAGTTTTTCGAAATTCCAACGCGCTGCTGCTCACAGCGCAACTGAACGATGATAATTACAGTAAATTCTAGCCCCGGCTTTTCGTCCTGCCGCCGGGGTATTCTCTCTCTCTCGCTCTCTCTCTCTCCTCCCACCGAGATCTGCTTTGAGCCGACCCGCACGCGCGCGTATCCTCTTTAACTAATATATTTGAAGCCTCGGGCCCGCCATTGTAATACCCACCGAATACACAATAATCCCGGCTCAACTTCGTCCCTAGTGCATTTCGCGCTCTCTACTGAACTCCTGCCTCTCTCTCTCTCTTGCTCTCTTTCTACCTCTCTATTTTGCTCTCTCTCTACCTCGAATCTAGAGAGCTCTCTTGGACCTGTGTCGATCTCTTTCCTCACACTACCCATGCTCGTCCTCATTTAACTGCGGCCGCCTCTTTTTAGCTTCGCCCCTTCTGGTCTCCGTTACTCTTGCGGTATTCATGCTGAAAATTCTTCGAGTAGAAAGGTTTCTGCCTCTTTGGAGGTATCAGCTTAATGGAGCTTGAACATTTTGCGAATTTTACGGATAAAGTTTATTTGTAGTGTACTAGAATAACACAAGTAACAATTTATACAAAATTTTGAGAAGAACGATGATATTCCTGGTAACAGTGGTTTTTGTAAGAATTGTTGACAAATTCAATTGTGCTATGATAAAAGTACAATGAAAAGAATATATGTATTTCAGCAATAATAAATTTGAAGTCGCTATTTTAATGACAAAAGTTTGATTATATTTTGATGTAAAACGATGATCTTTATAAATAAACGTAAAATAATTAAATTTAATCATACACATCACGAAATGTTTTAGTGATATATAGTATTTGTAAAATATTTAACTGATTAATATAGGTTTGTACAAATTTCGGTAAAATAATCTCAGTGAACCTGTCTTAACTTATTTTTTATATATGTGCAGAAATTATGCATTGGTGCGCAGAACTCCAATCGCACCGTCGGATGAGAGCAAAAAAGGAAACTTTTTCATTTCATACGTCTGGTCTCACAATACAGTCCAAAAGTCAGGTTTTCATCACAAAGTGAATGTCGGGAATTTCACTAGCCATGCATAAGAAGCTTTATAGAGCTTTGTTATCGATATATAAGGTCATCTCGGATTCACCAACGAAAAAAGGGGAATGGGCCCTTTTCCCCTTTCAAACAGGCTCGTGCAGAGATATGGCTTTGTTTGAATATTTCGACTGGAGCTCATCGAGCTGGAAAATACTTCTGTTCGATTTATTGTTTGCCTTCATAAAACCGGATGGAATTTTTAATTGTAACAGACTCTACGGAGATCCGTTCTCCCTAATCAACCTTTGGTTGTACAGAAAAGGAAAGGAAGTACGATTGTTATGGACGTTTATAAAATTTATATTTTTACAATAAATTATTATCAATTTTTATACATATTTTTATCTAATATTAAAGTTTATAACTATTTTATGTAACGTTTGTATTGAAATTATAGAGACCATTAATTTTGTTGATTTAACACTACGATTATTTTTCAAAGTATGTAAAGGTTTACTTTTTTTAATACTATTTTGTTATTCTTCTAATAAAATAACTTTATTTTATAACATTTGCATATATCTTCATGTTAAATAATATTATTTTACTTTGTGAGCTTTGTAAATATAACAAACGCATTAGCACGTAACAACACTGGCTGAGCAATATTACGCGATAGCTAATTTTGTTTTCTTTCGTCAATACATACACCCCAGTCGAAATCTACTGCGTCTCTCGAAAGGTCGCGCGAAAAATCGAAGAGTTCAAAGCGTCGTACGCGTCACGCAACAAAAGGCGAAAAAAAATAGGTTGACATAGCGGCTACTTTAAAAAGGAACTCATAACCTAATGACGCTCGCGAGCTCTCGCCTTGTTTTCTCACCAAAGTTGTTTTAGTCGACGCCGATGGCGATGGCGACTACGGCTTTATCGCGCGGGCTAACAATGTATATCGAATCTATCGCAGTGCAAAACACAACGAGGGATAGAGCGAGAGAAAGAGAGAGAGAGAATGGCAAAGTGGTACATATCAACAAAGCGCTACGTATATTTTCCCGCGTGTACGCAAGAGGGGAAAAGGGTCGCGTCGAACCCTTTTGGAAAAACAGTCGATTACGCGGAGGCTGCATTAGGGCGCGGTGGTGGTTGCAGCTATATATATGTAAGGGGAACCTCGTCGAATTATTCCCAAAGCGAGCTTCGTTTGGTACGACGTGCGTGTACCCTGTCGCCGTCGTGTGTATATATATATATATATATACACACGTATATATCTTTCTTTCTCCCGATAACGAGGCTGGTACTATCGGGTTTACGGCTCCTTGTTTTTGGCACGGCCTCGTATAGTACGTCGTTTCTCTCTCTTAAAATGAAAGTGGTACACCTGATATGAGAATAGAACGAGGCTTTATGAGGAAGGGACAACGCGGGGAACCCTCGGAATGCTATATAGTATGTAGTGGGGTAGTACATTGCTTTAAGCGTGGTGGTGTATACGTGAAATTTTTGCTGGGGGTGGATATAGACGACGATCGATTACGTGCCAATTGAGACGCATGCTCAACAGGCGTATCGAACTTCTCCTTTTTTTTTATTGGTATTGACGGTCCAAATTGTTGGCAGCTCTTTCGATTGGTTGAGAGCTGGAGGGGTATAGTAGTTGGTTGTCATAGAAAACGGGATTTCGATCGAATTTTCAGGGTAAATAATTCAAGAGTTATAGGCTCGATGAAATATTGATGGATAAGTTGAGGTGCGGAACTTTATTGCGGTCAATTCGGCAGTTGACTATAATTTTATTAAAAAATGAATAAAACAATTCTTTCAAATTGTGATATACAATATGCAAAGTATTCGCATCTAAATAAAAGAGATTGTATATTATACATATACAAATTGTATGAAATTTGTTAACTTTTCTTAATACTTATACTACGACGGCTTCCCTCACTCTTATCAAAAGAGTATGTTCCACGAATTTCTTAATATTATTTAAAATTAGAATAAAAATTTATTTATTCAACTCTATATATGAACGAAGAGCCCAATTGTAATACAGGGATCTACCGATTCTTGAATAAAAAAAAATTAGAATTCTAATAATGATAAATGGAAAATACATATAACCTTTCTGACTCATTGTAAAACTTTGAAAAATATTCATGCAAATGATGTTGCTGTTTGAAAAATTTGAATTTAAAAAAGTCATTACCCTCCTGAAACAAGTTTTCTCGTTATCCGCCAATGCTAACCTAATAATTTAACGTTTCCTTTTAATTTCACAGATTATTATGTTATTAAAAAAAAATGACATTCAAAAGATGGGAACCACCTACATCCTTGATCTTAGCGTTCATAGTCATTATGCTAACAGCGCCATGTTAAAAATGTTCCTCGCGCGCGCTCGCTCGCGTGTAAAACTTTCCTCGGAGCGAAGGAAAAATCGTATAGCTGCGCTCCTGCAAGGCGATGGCTATCTCGTTCCCCTAAACACGTAACTCGAAAAAACCATCAACGGCGCATAGATACGAAGAAGAATATTCTCCTTCTTTCTACACGTCAGGAGTGCACATATATACACACACATACACTTCCACTCTTTTTCCGGTCGCTCTACCGCGCCAAATAATGAGGCCTGTATATGTATATAGATATATACACTATATACAAGATCGCGCGCTCACCGGCGCTATTATCGATTTTTCTCTTCCTCTCGTTCCTGAGCGCAGGAAATTTATCGGGAATCGCGACAACGAATCTAAGACTCGCGCATCCGAGCAAGCGAAAACACAACGACGACGTGTGTGTGTATATGTATATATATGTATACATAGAGGCTTGCACATATACACATGTATATACAGAAAAGCAGCGACATCTGTAATTACGACCATCCGTATACCTTATATCCTGGCGGTCTCCTTCTCTCTTTCTCTCTACTAGTGAAATCACTATATATAAGTACACCGCGTCGCTGCGATGCACTGTCGCCGGTTTTCTTCTTCCTCGGCGCACGCGCGCAAAACAAAAGATGCAAAAAAAAACTGGAGCGCGCGCGCGCACACAGAGTGAACGAGTGCAAGGGGGTTTCGAGCGAAAAAGCGCGCGCTCGCGGTCTTCGGATAAAATCAATCGTGCAAAAGAGCGACGCGCGCCAGGGAGGGAGAAGAGAGCCGCTTGCTCTCCCTCTCTCCCGCGATCCGGATAAAATCCACATCCTCGCGCGCGCGCGGGCTGGCGGAGAGTGTATATATATATATATATATATATATATATATGTATAGAAAGAGAGAGAGAGAGAGAGAGAGAGAGAAGAGGGTCCCCCCGCGAGAGGGAGCGAGAGAGAGAGAGAGAGAGAGAGAGAGAGAGGACCGCTCTCCACACCGTAACACGCATAAATTACGATGTAATTACAGGGCCGGCGATCACGATCGCCGGTCAAGACAGCCAGACAGATCGGATCTCTCGAGTGCGCGCGAGCAAGCGAGCAATGCCGAGGTTCCCTCTCTCTCTCTCTCTCTCTCTCTTTCTTTCTCTCTTCTTTTCCTCCTTCTCTCGTTCTTTCATCCGTTCGTCTTCGTCTTGTTCATCTCTTTTGCCCCTTTTCTTTCTTACGATCCTTTTTCTATGCGGCCTAAGTACGACACGAGAGAAATCGCTTGTAGTCCCTACTTAAAGGCAGATCGTACTTACGCTGCAAGCGCTAGCTTCTTTTTTTTCTTCTTTTCTTTATTTCGCCGGTATCTTACGTCACGATTCCGATGCGCGCGTGCAAGAGTGAGAGAGATCGAGAGAGAGAGAGAGAGTGAGAGAGAGAGAGAGAGGGGAGAAAGAGAGGAAGAGAGTAAAAATCGAAGCGGCGAGATGTGAGTTTACGCGAGCGGGGCTGTTTTCGAGTAACGAGATCTAACTCTTTTTTCGCCTCTTTTACAGCCCCTGCGTTTTTTTTCCGCTATTGTAATTTAATGTTCTCTCTCTCTCTCTCTCCCTCTCTCTCTTTCTACCGGTACGCTATCGTAATGCGAAGGTTAAACGAATGGTTTATTTTGCGAAGGGGGTAAGCATAAACGAGGCCTTGGATTGTAAATAGGATTGCGAGAAGAGAGAGAGAGGGAGAGAGAGAAAAATAATTTGATCGATACTTGCCGAGCTTGCATCGATAAGCTGGATTAGTGATTGCTTCGAGCGTAAAAAACTGATGATCTCATCAGCCGGTAATCAAATATTTCTCGGACTGGGGTCAGGTTCGAGCAGTTAAATAGTAATGGCCTTGCAACCTCTGCCACTAACATAAGTGCTGTTATCTTAGCAGCCTCTTGATTATGCGTAACGTAATTATTCGTAATTTTCTATTTACGATTTGCTCTACGAAATTATTACTTATACGTCGTGAGCATTGATTCATTAGAGAAGCGTAATTCATTTTGAACTACCTTAGCGCGCGCGTGCACGCGGACATGATGTTGCAGGACTTAAATGAGATTTCAATTTAGTTATACTGCCTTTCGTATTCTTTGTTTTACTAGTTATATCTTTGTGGCAATAAAAGTGGTAATAAACTTACGAAGAGATTTGTCATACTCACTTCGAAATTTATCGTTGCTGATTTCTTGCAGCGATAGAATTGTCGAAAAAGTGATCAATCATTAGCGTTAATACGTCTGAGTGCAGTAACTCTGAGTTATGTGTATTCGATAATGATGTTAGTAATGTGTATAGTGAGATATTGATAGTCACGGATTTCGATAAAAATTAGAAAAATAATTTGGGTGACAAAATTACCAAAGTGCATGTCATTCAAACTAATACATATATAATTTTACTCTATTTTTATTTTTAGTTTTCGATTATTTGATATGTAAGTATATATTCTGATTAAAATCTCTTACAAGATAATAAAAGTTTGAATACTAGATTACTTTTCCAATACTATGATTACAAATGATTTACGACTTCGAGGGAAACCAAAATCCTTTCAGTTTATATGTTTATGTTTTTATCCATGTTTTCACTTTATTTGTTGTCTAATGATAGTGTGAAGATTATTTATTTTAGTTGTAGCTCTTATTATGTGACCCAATGAGAATTAGTTGTTGAATTAATTTTTTTCAATAACGTCAACGAAGATGTACTTTATGTTATATTACTATTCATGTATGACTGACCACAGTGATCACCAGTTGTAGAAAATGCTAATATTATTAGGTCGGGAAAAACAATTATCTCATCTTGATAAAGGATAACAAATAAATTTCTTTATTTTGTAAATTCTGTATATAGATGATATTATACACTTACGTACACATAAGTAAAAAAGTCAAACGCCATTAACTTACCTAGCTTTCAAAAGGTCAGCGCATTTTTAAAAACACTTACGAGATTGAGATTTAAGAAAACAAACGTTATCTACAACACTCCAAACCGTTACAGATGTCTGACAGACTCTTCGTTGTATCATAATACCCTGTCTAAAAGCATTCTTCAACATATTTTATCAACAATTCGTCATTCATATTTACAGCATCGTCTCGTAAATAGCGGAAAAAAATTTTCCTTCCTCTGAGTACTACTTTCTAATCCTAAAAACTATTCCTGACCTATACTCATCCGCACCTGAACTCCAATCGAAAGTATTTAAAAAAATACCACCTAATTCGGGTCCCTTTACACGTTATCTAATCGCAACAAATGGCGCAAGCATTCCCGGAACAAGCATCCGGGCAATCCTTTTAAAAGGCCAGTCGTCAAAACGGAATAGCTCCTTCAAAACGTCTCTTCTCTCTCTCTCTTCCTTTCCCTCTCTCTTAAGACACGGTTCAACTGCTAGCGGCTCGCCGATTGAGATAACCTCGAGAGCGATCGGCACACGAGAGACAGAAGGAGAGACGTACAGGTAACCGGAATCGTGCCGAGGAATCGACGACGGGGAAGTGCGCCTGGATTCAGGTATACATCCATCGTAATGGCCATAATGTCCTCCGCCTCGTCGCCGATGCCGCCGTCGCCGCTGTTGCAGCGATCGTGTCTCTCTTTTCCCCTTCGATCGCACGTGATTCCCCGCGCGCGACGACGACGACGACAACGACGACTTGAAAGTTACCCGGTGCGCCACGATTTCTACCGCGATTCTCTCCTCCCTCCACCCTCCCGCTCTCTCCCTCTATCTATCTATTTATCTCTTTCCCCGTCGCGCGCTCGACTCTCGGTTTCTTTTTTCTTTCTTTTATACAAACGCATTATTTTTTTTTTTTTGTTTCTTCGACCTCGTCAACTTCATTAGCGAGCCGCCTCTTTGAACTTGAGCTCAGGCGCGCGGAAAAAAGGATACGAGTCGCGCATATATACAACGACGACGGAAATCTCGATTTGGTTTTTATTTTGATTCAACACCGCTGCCGCTGTCGCCGCCGTCGTCGCCGCTGGAGGCTGTAGTCTGGTAATCGATCGTCGCACATTTTTTACGTAATATACGGCTTTTTGTCGAGACTCGCGCGCGAGCACACGAGCGGTGTGGACAGCCGTATAATTTATGAGTCGTCGGCTTGCTCGTGTGTGCTCCTTTGGATTCGCTAATACTGACGTGGGCTCTAACAAGTTTATACTCGAAAATTTAATGCTTCAAAATTGATTCGAGATAAATTCGCGCGCGGCCGATTCCTTTTAATTTGGAAACTTCTATATTTATTTCTTCGGTGAATCGATAATAAGCTGAACGAAGAATTATGAGCTCAGTTTTGAGAAACCGTATTTTGATCGCTCTAATATTGATTTATCGCGTAAATTATATATTAGTTTTCGATGCTTTTGAAAGTTCATTCCTTTTGGTCTGTATATAAGTATTTTCGGCTACTAACGTAATTATAGAATTGGAATGAGAAATTATTTATGTAAAATTAATTATTATTTTGTTTATATCTAATTTTTTATACGAGATATATACATATATACTGTAAAAGATTTATTAAGTTTAATGTTCAAAAACGTCTTTTTCGTATTATTGACATATTCCTACACGACGTTCTACAATTCTAAGACGAAAAACTCCTTGGATTCAGGCGCGTAACGCCAAGATTTCCAATAGCACGAGCTCGCGCATGATACCCAAGTCAGCTGCGAGTAATACATGTATACCACTCGGGCAAAGGGGGGAAAATCACTTGAATCGACGGTGAAAGGATCGCGACACTCGGAGACACGACAGCAGCAGCAGCAGCAACGGCGGCGGCGACGCAGCTGCATTTATTGTTGCATTACCAGCGGCTCTCCTCTCTCCTTTTCTTTCTCTCCGCTATCATAAAAGATTATAGGTGCATCAGGCCGCACACGCGCACACTTTCTTATACCAAAGGAAATAAAAACGATCTTAATTCAAGAACGCGCGTGTGCGCACCTTTTTTCCTCTCCCTTTTTCCGACTCCTTTCATTCGCTCTCTTTCCTTCCTTTATCTCGCGCTTCTTTATTGCCACTCGCGCGCGCGCGCGCGTACGAGTGTACGTTTACCTGCGGGAAAATGCCCTTCTATTTTCCCCCTGCGCGTGCGCGCGACAACGGGTTATCTCCGTGTGCACGAAGGAAGAAGGGAAAACCCCTTGTGCCGCGAAAAATATACGATTCACATCTGCCTCGCGCGCGCGCTTCCTTCGATTCGATCTCGCGTGCAATGCGATGTGGTGCCCCGCGTGAGCGCAGGAGATTGAATTGTGCGCCGCGTCAAAGGTGAGCGCACGAGCGAGAGAGAGAGAGAGACTGCGAGTAAAAGGAAATAAAAGGTTTTATAGGGACGCTGGGAACGATCGTGAACGGGGGACGGAGATATATAGTGCAGAGACGTTTATGTAGCGGATACCCCGGGACGATGATGATATATGCGGACAAGAAGATGATCTTTTGTAACATTTTACTTTCGTTCGCTTTATCGAGGAGTGTCTCATGATGATTTTTTATTTCTGACCATTAGCGTTATATGGGCTTGTCTTTGTGCGACGTGGCATAAAGTGTTCGAAATTTTTTTTTGTTTTTTTTTTTTGTTTTGTTATCCTATTTGACGAGCGTATAAGACTGTGAAAGCCTTGTATTTTAAATTGTTGTATTGTTCCTAAATGACAATATAAACGTTAGATGCTACATGTATCAGTTACTGACAGTCCTATGAGAACATATAGTTATTTACTACAGTGACCCAGTTACCGTTTCTTCTTATAAAATTTTACTTTAATATATAATGCAAGATTCCCTTACACGTGAATTCCCTTATAAGTAACATTATATTACTATGATTTACGACATCCTGTACAAAATTGCACTTCAGCTTAATTATTTATTTATATTTAATTTTTACCCGTTAAAAATTATAGATCTCGTGCCGAATTATCCCCGCGATAAGGACGAAATTACCACAAAACTATTTCGAAACAATTATGTTAAGAATTTTTCTCGTCGAGAAGTGAATAAGAGGACAGATGAAAAGAGATCGAGAAGACGAGCCTCGAGAACACAAGCAAAGCAAGAGGCGGACAGACGGCGCGTCGCCTGCGTGCGCTCTCGTTGCTCTACAGGAGAACGAAAGAGAGAGAGAGAGAGAGAGAGAGAGAGAGGGAGAGAGAGAAATAGCCGCGGGATAGACTGATGTACGTATATATATATGTATATATCTATATAGGCAGAGTAGCGCCCGTCCAAAGAAACCAGTCGTCCGCGCGCGTCGCGCGTCTTTTTGTCCGGCTCTCGCGCTCTCGGAGATATAGCTGAAGATGTCAGCGTGCGAGGACAAGTCGATTATTCCGCTCGAATGCTGCTACACTCTCTCTCTCTCTCCCGGGCCATTTCCACATTAGTGGACCTCGTCGTTCCTAGCCGTCGTCGTCGTTGTCGTCGTCTATAACAGTTCCCGAAGTCGTTAAGTCATCGCCGCTTGAATGGAGCCAGGCTCGCGCATTATCCGCGCGCGCGCGCGTGCAGCTCGTTTTCGGCGCTCGTACAAATGAAGCATACTTAATCTTTGCCCGGGGACTCGCTTTCTGAATGCGCTGAATTTTTATATATATACGTATAGGTAGGAAAAGAAGAGAGAGAGAGGGATATATTGAGGTGTATTGTATGTGCAGTGTATGTGTGTTAGGAAACGAATCGACTGGTTCGATTTTTAATTTAGTTGAGCACCCGGAAAAATGGTCTTTGAATGGGGATTGCATGTGAATCGAATCGGGGCATGGGCTGGAAACGTGTATCAAAAAGAAAAGTGATTGTCTAATTAATCATGGATTTTCCCATGCATCATAGACGAGTATAGCATGCTCTTTAGGTTGTTTGAATAAGGATTTAAGATCGAGGAGAGAGTGTAGTGACATTTGAATGAGCCAAATTTGTATTATCCTAGTTGCTCTAAATAGAAACGAGTTTTGTATTGAAAATAAGAATGAATGATTATGTACTAGGAGAACATACTTAACAAATGTTTTGTATGGATGGACTGTTGGAAATTGTGTTCGTGATGCAGAAAGTCAATAAAACGAAGTAGTTGCAAAGATTTTAATAATCGCGTATATATGATCTATATTTAAAGTAATTCCGAACGTATATAAGTTCTCAAACAGGTTTTGCTCGTACATTCAATAGCGACACTCTTCTTAGCTATTTCTAGTGCTGGCATTCTGATTAATGGATATTCAACACGTATATATTTCTCATTTAGCGCTTTGCTCCTATACGTATACAACGATGACTAGATTTGTGTTAATTTCAATGGCAAGTAACTACCCACGTGAGAATAAACGTCTGTAGTTTGAATTGAAAAACTAATCGCTGATTATGCAAGAGAACAACTTTGCAATTCTTTTGATACTCAATAAATTACCAAGAGCAAGTGATTACTTTGTAAAATACTAAGTAGCATCGTTTCAAGGCAATTCACTTTCCGGGTTGTCTTTGATTGACGACGTTTCTGTTCAAAACTATTCACCGCTAATCAGTCAACCTCCACAACGAAACATTTTCCAATTCTATAAAAATTTCGGAATCCACGCCGTTTAGGCAGAACCTCAAACCGGAAACGCCACTCATTTCAAGTTCCCTCCAATATCTCCTAGTTACGACTCCACTTTATCGAACAACACGCTCCACCTTAAGTGCCTAGCAGCACGAACGCAAATGAAGTAAAACAGAGCATGGCATCGACGAGCGGCTAGAAAGCAGGGGGGATCCAGGACGATAAAGCGATCAGCAGCGGCGCCGACGAGGAAAGAAACAGAAGAAGACCAGAGAGGAAAAGAGCACGACCGAGGAAACGTAGCGGAGCAGATCTCCGCCGAGAGAATTTAGCCACCCGTGCAGAGGAGCTGCTGCTGACCTCTCTCTCTCTCTCTCTCTCTCTCTCTCTTTCCTTGGGCGCGTGTCCTAATAGCTGTTTACTCGGGCGTCGGGTTTTTCGTGAAGGCCGTGTTGAGCGAGAGGAAAAAGGGAGAAGGAGGGTCCGAGGAAGTCGGAAAACAATGTTAAGAGGATGTAAATTGCTCTCTTGAAATTATAATTTTCTAAATTTTAGTTTTGTTTGAAATTAAGTCGGCTAGTTCTTTATTAAGTGCTAAGAGGAATAATTACGCGCGGGATTGCTGTTTTTCATGTATTTTTAATAGGATTCAATTCCATACTCAGGAATTTTCCTATACGTGGGTGGTTGGAAGACACCAGTTATATTATTAAAACTGCTTATTTTTATGAAAATAAAAAAGAATTAGTAACGTTTATTAATGAAATGATGTGTTGAGTATATTACATATAGAAAAGAATTACAGAAGCAACTGCATAAATTACAATGAGGAAAAATTTTGATGAAAGTAGTAGTCTAGGTTATTTTTATCGTTGCACCTATAACAGTTCATTTTCTATTTTGCCTATAAAGTTATATACGTTATTTACTTGAAATAAAAGTAAAAAATATTCTGACGACGTTAATAAACTTTCGTTGGAATTTTACAATCGCAGTAACTTTACGTAACTACACTGTAGACGGTAAACTATCATCAATTTGAAATCCTTAAACATTCGGGCGAAGAAAAAACGGAAGTCAGAATTCCTGAAGCGGGTGCCAAGACGAATGTCCGGTCTCGGGAAGTGGGTGTGAGGAATTTCGGCCGCTCATGCCTAGACGATAATGAACGAGCACGCGCGCAAAGTGAATTCCGTTTCCGTGAAGCCGTGAACTTGAAAACAAAATTATGCGCGCCGTGATGCTTATCTGCATCGCGCACAGATTTCTTTCTCCGCGTTCAGGAAAATAATACCATTTCCATGATAAATAGTTAAGGAGAACGACACGAGAGAACGCTTTGGTCGCGTTCTGGTTTTTCGGCCAGTGAGGAGAGATAAGGAGGGGAAAAAATTTGTGCATTTACATGAGACATATAAATTTCACAATCTGATAAAAGAAATTATGTTAAAGACTTAATTTTCCAGTTTCGTGTTGGAATTTTATCGAGGATTCCGAGTGCATAAATTTTCTAACGCGGAAAGTTTCTTTCTTCGTTCATTGCTTTTCTAGAAACTTTTATTTTGTTAGACAGAACCGTGGAGATACGAAATTCTATTTTGGAAAACAAATTCAATAATTTTTTATTTCATTGTTGATCTTTATTTTAGACGTTGATTTTAAATATACATTTTAATTATTCTTTTGTGGTTTTGCTCCGGTATTATTAAATTTAGATCAATAGGAGGTTTTGAATTTACGAGTTTTAATTATTGACTTTTTAGTTTACATTGAATATAAAAAATATTGTATTGTACGTTTTCATCTAAATGAAAAATTCTTCGTAGAATTTATATTTACTGTTAGATTGATTTCCTGAAATTTTATAAATAAAATAACGTAAAAAAATTAAAATATAAACATTTTATCGTTAAAAAATAACAAATATTTTTAAAACAACTCCCTTTAATAATTTTCATCAAAATACTTTTTCTTCAAATTTTCAAAGCACTTCTGCAGGTCAGTATTATCCTACATAAACAGAGAATAATATTTTTAATAGCTATTCAAACACTGTTCACCTTTCCCTTCACCCCAAAATTTCTCGTGTACCTCGTACGTGAATGCTACGTAACTAGTGAACTTTTATTCGCTTCCCCGAGAAAAAAGCGTCCACGCTTCGCCCGTGTCATTAAGTCACGATATATTATTACGGCTAATTTACAGGCGAGTGAGAAGCGGGGAGAAGAAACGCAGTAGTAATTTAATAAAAGGCCGGAAAAAAGTGAGAGAAAAGCAAGTCCGTGACCACGAGGCAGAAAAAAGTTAGCCTGCCACGGGAGGAATGGAGCTCACGCCTATATATATATACACACACACGAGAGCCCGCATCGTCCTTTCGTAAAAGTGACATCGTCACTTGGTTTGATTAGGATTACGCCAGGCGAGCGAGCGCAGAGCACCCACAGGCTGAAATCCGAGAGGACGACAGGGAGAGAGAGAGAGAGAGAGAGAGAGAAAGACTGCTATATACTCACGCGTCTGTCCTCCGAAACCGGCGCTTCACTGCGTCGAATAGTTGCTAGATATTCATCAGTGCTTCTGTCAAGGGGTTGTTCTCCCTCTCTCGTTCCCTTACACACATACGTAGCTCTGTATATATATACTACGCGTATAGGTCTAGTCTGGCCAGCCCCCAGTGTGCCGCGAAACGCTTCACGCGCCGTCGGTTTTGTGAATTTAGGACCGCTGCTATACTGCCGTATATGTGTGTATATATGCGCGGGTGTATAGAGTAGAAAAGAGAGAGAGAGTCTGGCACTTGCCGTTGTCGTGTAACCGTATACAACGGCGTCGCCATGAAAAACGCGCGGAAATTTGTGTTGGCCAAAGATAAATTCAAATAAAGCCGCCGTTGCCGACACCGCCGCGCCTCCTGGAGAAAAGCTCAGCAATGTGCAGGTTGAGCTAGCGACACATATACGCAGCGTGCGAGTTCAAGCGCGCAAGGATGAAGTATGTCCTAGGGCTGGCTCCTTTCGCATGCGGCGCCGCCTGCCTGCCTGCCTTCCTCTCTTGCTCCCTTTCGCCCGGCCAATTTTCGGATATTGTGTGGCTGGAGGACAGTGAAAATAGAGTATGTACGGAACAGAAATAGAGCTCGTGGGGTTATAAAGCTTGAGATTGGATTTTGCTGATATTCTGAGAGAGATGTTGGAAAATCGGGGAGTACAACACAGCGATGGTATCGTGGCGACTGGTTGATGTTAAACGATGTTATTTCTTTTTTTTAAGTATGTAATGTAAGCAAGTTATTTGCAGCTGTATATGCTTATAGTGCATGGTTATACAAGCTCCGAAGTTAATTCTATGTTTACATCTGAAGTGCAGCCACTGAAAATATAATTGCCTTACTTCGGAACTATCTCTTCGTCTAGTTTTTCTCCATCGTCTATATAGAAACTTCACGCGATAACGATAACCACGAGGAGCCAAGATTGAAAATTCATCAAAGATATTTATATACACATCGGTATAGAAATTATATATATGTAGGGATAAAGCGACTTTATGTTTCATAAAACCTCGGCTTATCGAAGATTCGCGAACAAAACAAAGCACTTTAACACGTCGTAATAACAACTTCGGTGCGCTGCGTGCCTCGAAAAAACAAGGCAGGGGAAGAAAATCGCGCCGATTCGCTCAATCACGTTTCACGGGGGATTGACTCTCACCAAGGTCGCCGTGCCGTCAAAGCTTTGCGAGCGCGCGGAATTAATGAACGACGCAGGCCGATCATTAAGGGTAATTTTCCTCGCGCTCGCGCATCTCGTACCTCATTTCCTTCCACACATGTACTCACGCGCATGTACTCGAAGCTATATACGTACTCACATACACACACACACACAGACATCACGAACTCTCTCGCGCTAAAGTCTTGCGCGAGAGAAACCAACAAGCGATCGACGCCCATCGAATAATAAGCTAACGATAAGTGAAAGCGTCGCGTGAGCGATTAGGTAATGAGGCTCTCTTTCTCTGTGCGGCCGCGCTAATGAGACGAGCAAATGGGTTTTGGGCTCTGTATGATGCGTGGGTGAAGGAGAGAGAGAGAGAGAGAAAGAGAGGCTGTAGCATTTACATGGGATATGCCTGATGTGCACGTGGGCCGATACGAACGCACGAATCCCCCTCCATAAATACGTCCAGTCGGTCCCTCGTCTTTCGCTAAAATCAATTACTCATATACGTGCCTCGGCAAAAAGCGCGAGGAGCGTAGAGGCTGATGTGTATATATAGTTAATTCATCGGGATGCAAAAGAGAAGGAGACCTGCACACGCGGTGTTTAAACGTGCGTGTTTGCCATGCGTTTCGCAATGCGTATATTTGTGGAAATGTAGCGGGCAGTTCGATCATTTGTGGTTGTAATAGAGCAGGATTATAAACCGATTATACGCGTGCAAAAATTTATTTAACGCACTTTGATCGTCTGAATTATTACGAAAATATTTATATAATTCTCACTTTATATTTCATATTTTTATGAGATTATTATGATGATATGAAAAAAGTTTTATCGAAAATTCAGCGATGAATTCTGTTAGCAAAATATCGAAGCAGCTCAGTATATATCTGGAGATAATCTAAATTGAACGTTTTACTTATCATCAGTTTATTTACATTGCAACAACCAAAACGTGATAAAATAAGTACTATATATATAATCTGTTCAACATCAATAGCCATTTTTCCGTAAGATCATACAGATAGCCCTGAAAAATTATTAACCAAACAGAATGACGCACTAAACCATTTTTATAGCTTGTTAACGCCGTAAATTCACGATTCGCTTCTTCTCGTCTCGTAAAACCGAAAAGTCAAGAGAATAAAATATCGCGCGCATTGCTTCTATCTCTCTTTCCCTCTCTTTATCCACACGCGGACGCGCAATTTTTCGAAGACACCCATAACGAATCGAAAGCGCAACACGCGCGGGATAATAAACCCGAGCGCGTGCGCGCACCCATCGTACGTATATACATATACACACACGCGCGTTTGCTGGGCTCGCGCACGCGTGTAACTAATGGTAAAATCAACAGGATTCCCCTGGCCGCTGCCGCTACCGCCGTCGCGTCACGCCGTGGAAACTGCCGGATATTAATTTAATAATTCCACGAGCAAATATAATAACTTTGGACCGCGTATATGCATATATATGTATACGGTAAATAGCTGCGTCTCTTTCTCTCCCTCGCGTACTCGCGGTATATGTATATAGAACATATTCATATACGCTTATTGGAGGCGTGCGTATGCAAGTATACGCTTATATACGAATATATATATATATCGAAGTATCCGAGTATATGTACGCACTCGTAGTGGCCGTGTCAGTCTGCTAATAACGTCGATTTCTATGGGCGCCGCAGCACGCGCCCCTGGAGCATTAATAAAATCGATATATACCGATGCCGGAACACGCGTGTCTCTGCGGAAATTCACTGTGCGCAAGCGCGCGATCGAATTACAATTCAATTAACTTGTATTGTACAAATATGCCGCCGTGTGCACGTGATGTCCGATATGCGTATAGCGAGTTCCCACCGTGACTATTTGTGCGCGAGTATGAGCAGAGGTGTGTGTGTGAGAAGGTTCATGTATTCGGCACGCGATTTTTCGGGATGTTTTAGGACCTTTCTGTGTATGTGTGGGTGGGTAGTGCACGTGTTGCGCGCTATACATATTTATTTGTGCCCTCATGCGCAATCGAACGTAACAAGATTATTATGGATTTTAACAGTGGTATGCTTGCATCTGCGCGCTGCTTTTTCCCATGTCCGTGTACAATACTTGCTTTGCGAATTTTTAGTTATGCAGTATGTAGTTTTTTTTACGAGCTTATACAGAAGGTATTCCATTTTATGAGTTTCTGTGGATGTTGGTCGAAGTTATGTTTTTTTTTTAAGAAACTGATTTGATTTGGAAGTATGAGTTTGCTTTACAATTTCGCTAAGTTTTGTAAAAAAGTTAAAAAGAAAGTGATAATTATTAAAATTGAAATACATTGAAAACGTATTTCTGTAAAATTCATCTTGTATTTATGAAGTTGTAACGTTGAATGAAATAATGATGTTAACGTGAATGTGATATTCTTATCTACGTGTATACGTAACTGGCGAACATCATACAGAAATGCCGCTATATACTGACGACCTCGTTTTAATGTTTTGGCAAAGCTTGCTATCTGATGCCGGAAATGACGTTCCGCTGATTTGCTTGCAAAAAAAAGAAAAAGAAACTCGGAAGCCCGTAAGATTTCACCATTCGTTACACCAAATGCTAATCTTATATATACGTTTATATTTAAAAAAATAAATTTCATTAAAAATTGACTAGCAATTAAAAAACTCACACAATTCAACGGCCATGACTGCACATCCATTCATAACTTGCACAAAGTCATTAATCTACAAACAACAAACGTATAGCATATATACGGGCAAGAAAAGGCGTCAGATAAACAGCGAAGCATTAATTTCAAAGATTTATATTATCCCGGGCAAAGAGAGAAGTGAGAATTTTTTAGAGTGCTCAACTCCATTTCTCCTAAAGTCGTCGCAGGTGTCCCCACAAGTATTCATTAACACGGGACAGTTTAAAGCACTCGTTAATATTCATCTCCGCGTCGCTCGTTCGAGCCGAAGAATAATTGGAGCTCTTTCTCGACGAAAAAAGGGGGGACGCGGCTAACAAAAAAAAAACAAAAGACTAACCTCACGGGCATTCGTTTACCATAAAATGCCGAGCAGTGGAGCGGCAAACGAAACGACCGCGTGTGGACGCAGGGAAAAAGTCGGCTTTACCGAGGGCGCGCGTAAAAGAAAGCTTTTAATTGTCGAAATTCTTCGCGCTCAAGCGGTACTGCGTAGGGATATAGTATATAGGCCTTGTATGTTCGTGAAGGAAAAGCCCCTGTGGAATCCGCTTCAATTGTCGTAAAAGGCTAAGCGTCACGCGTATATATAGGAAGGGTGCGAAAGGGTGAGAAAATTTAATTACTGCCGAAATAAGTCGTAAAACGATGGTCCGCGAGATCTCGAATTTTTTTCAGGAACTATGCAGCCTCGTCTGGCCTAGTTACGAACTTATGAGTATTCGAGAACTGTTGATGGTTTGACATTTTTATGTTACTCATATTAGATGATTCTTTAAATTCGTGTATCAGTATAAAGATGCAATGATTTCGAAAAAATTCGCGCGTATGTTTTTTACTTGATTTTCGAAGCGACACAGACAAAAACGAATGAAGATTTGTTATACACACGTACAATGTCAAATACTGATTTATTGGGCATATTGTACTGCGTTTATTTCATTTTGGCTCACCATCGTAGTGCATCGCGCAGACTATCAAAGCGGATTTATGATTTATATAAATGCCAGTATAATAACGGTCTAAACAAAGCTCTGATTTCTATACTCTGCGTTCCCGGATTTTTCGCATCCCCTTTTACAGGCATTATTCTCGACTACTCGCTCACTTTTTTCAGCGACTCTCTATGTAATAATACGTGCGCAGTCAAAAAGGCCGACGTTATGTAAATACACGGCAGTGCCGACCAGAAAAAAAAAGGAGGCGCAGAGTGCCGAGCTTTGCTTAGCTGTTGCTGCTGCAGCAACCGTAAGTTTCGTCCTGGTAAAAAGCGTCCACGAGTGAGAGAAGGGGGGGGGGAAACGTGGACGCAAAAAATGAGAGAGTGAGAGAGAGAGAGATAGGGAAAAAGCGTCGTGCAAACAGTGCGGTGACGGGGGGAGAAAAGGAAGAACGTGCGTTCGCGCGGCATTTCGTTGCGGCGCAGCACGGCGGCGACTCAATGTCAACACAATAAAAAGAGAGTCTGATTCTTCTCTTTGGCCGTTGCTGCGTGGATGTATATATATATATGTGCATCTACACATAGAGTTGGCCGAGAGCCGCCTATGCGAAATCCACTTTGTCGATCCGATATGGATGAAATATCGCAGCTCGCGTGGCAGTCAACGAGCTGTCACGCGATCCCGGAGCTCGGGCGACAGGCGCACGCGCAAGGGAGGTATCAAACGAACGGGTGTGTACGGGAAAGAGAAGAGAGAGGGAGAGAGAGACAGACAGAGAGGCTGAAAAAGCAAGAGTGCCTATGGTGTACCCTTCGCTCGCTTCGTATGCACAGATGAGTCATTTTGTGAAATGCGCAGTTTCGCGGATTTTTTACAATCCATAATTGCTAGTTTTCTAGAGACATAGTATTCTCATATTAGGTTTTCACATGAAAATTTTGAAAAATATATCTCAATATAAGATTAAGTAATAATATTTATATAATCATCGGTGAAAGTTTAATAACTTCTATAATAAACTCAAATAAAAGATATCAAGTTATGAATAAAAAGGCGCACAAACATAAAAAATTTTTTATTTTTCTTGTTAATTTACTTAAATAATATATCATTAATCCAATCGTTTTAAAAAGTATCAATATTTTTATACATTCGAGTAGAAAAAAGTGTTTCCCCAGAATAGCAGGACTATTTAACCAAATGTCAACAATCGTATATGACTCAAACAGAAAAAAATAAAATAACGAAATTTAAGACGAAAATAATGTTTAATACATACTGGTAAAACAATATTTTTTAAATCATAAAGACGTATTACAATAAGTAAACAATTTTCTTACACAATTATTCTAACAGAAATCCAAGATGTTCTCAAATTTTTTTGCTTTCCAAAAATAACCATTGTTTTCTTGCTATGGAGCAAAGTTTTCCTGCATCCGCGATTCCTCTTCTCCTACAGACCTCCGGGGGTACAACTACAGCCGTATCACACTCGTGTTGTTCTCCCTCGCACAGCAGTGACAAACATCGCTTCTAGTTATATACCCTACGAGCAAGTCTTTCTTCTTCTCCTACCTCTTCTCTATTTTCTTCTCTCTCTCTCTCTCTCTCTCTCTCACTTCGTCCTCCACGCACATGTGTGTGCATTGACGCGCTCGAGTTTTACGAGTGTCATTCGCTTTCGAGGGGAAACTGCTGTGCGCTGCCGGGCCTCTTTTTTCGGTGGACGAAATTAACGACGCAATTGCGGGAAAATATTTTATTACAGTGCTCGTAAAGTTACAACAGAGAGTGTGTGTGCGCAAGAGAGAGAGAGAGAGAGAGAGAGAGAGAGAGAAAAAAGAGAGACAGAAGCGAAGGGTGAGGAACATACACGGAAAAGAAGAAGAGAAGGATAGATTGAGCGTGGAGGGAGGAAAGAGAGCGCGAAAGAGACGAAGTGATTCTGCTTATTCAGCCGGAGTACGTCTTAATTATCCGCACGCGATATGATACGAGATTGCACGCAGAGTAAAGGATGCAACAGCAGAGAGTTATTATCCACCGCACGGTAATAATAAAAACAAATGAACGCGATCTTAATCGAGCGTAACGCAAGTCGATTGCATTGATAATATGAGAACGGCGCAGTGATTATTTGTGATCCGCTCAATAAACCTGTCAAAATATTGCTTTATAGACTCGGTAACCTTGAAAAGATCAAATTCGCTTGTAAGAAGTGTATATATATATATTAAATATTAACATAAGAATTCTTTATTGATTTTACGCGTCAATATTGATTTTTGCAAATTGACAATGGTAGTGTCGTTCTTCAGTATAAAATATTTAAAAATCATTAATAGCAAAATTGAAATTTTTATCTTCTACAGTTATTATTAATGGAACAATATGCAAATTTTCTATAGTAATAACCACCTCGTTTTACAAAAAAAAAACAGCAATTATACAGCCCGGGGCTAAACAAAACTATAACCTTCTACGTTTTAATAATGACATGACACTGAAAACTTTCGACCTAATTACATCCCAATGCGGAAGCCACGAGTGCCGCTATACTATACTCCAACATCCACACACAACTGCTAATTACACGATTTCCATTAAAGGCCCCTTCAACGAATAAAATCTAGCCGCCACCAGCATGTCCGTCAGCATCGAGCTAACTGACGGGCACAATTGCTTGATGCTCATGTTGAACCGCGACGCGCTCGCGCTTCTATATATTGCACCAGGGAGACACACGCGCCGTTGGTCTAGACCAGACACCTGGGCTGTAAATATATATCTGTATAGGCCACAATCCGACAATCGAAGGACCTCAATAGGACATTAAAAAAAGAACAAAGCTGGGGGGTAGTAATAGCTTCTTCGATAAAGAGTCGTATGAAAGGACGCGCGCCCGTCGACGAATTTTTCGGGAAAACCTTCGTTTCGAATCGATTTCCGGTATCTTGTGTGAAAATCCCAATATATATAGATGAATTACTCAAGGGAGAGAGCGAGAGAGAAAGCAAAATCCCTCTTTTATTACCGATGTTTATTTCGTAGATTTTTCACGGTTACTTCGTGCCTGAGCGCAAGCGCCATCGATCGCGACTTTACGGGCGAAATAAAAATTTTGGAGAGCGAAATTTTCGGGACTGCGCTCGCGAGATGAATAGAGAACGAATTAATCGGATTTGACGATAGCTTGAAGAAGAGGGAACGAAGACGCCAGGGCGATAAAAGTCCTTTTACGATCGCGCCCTTTCAAAGAGCGCGCAGGATATATATATATATATATATATATATATGCGTAAAAAGATTGCGCGACACAATGCGGAAGATTGCTCTTAGGATTTTTCTGATATAAAGATCATCGTAAAAGGCCAGCTGACGAAATGTAATTTTCCCGAATGTTCCATTCTTTCGTTGCGGCTTTTGAATCCGCACGAGAAGCATTATACATATATATATACACACACCACAACTGCGCCGGAGGATGCACGCGTAAAATATTTCCTATATATTTTCTAGTTTTTATATACGTACCACGTGTAATTTGATTGCCCGAGACGCGGACGATGCGCCGCCTGGAATTTTCTACTCTATTTTGAATGTGAAATTACGGCGGACGCAGGCGCTTTGTTTAACCAGTAGTATTATACTATATATACTCGCGAGCGCCTTACTGTGCAAACAAAGTGCGCAGTCCGGACGGCTTAATTGTGAGCATAACGTTATTATTGCAACGCGTAAAACTTTTAAGAGCCGAGTAAATTTATTAAAAAAAAGAAAAAGTTTAGTCTAGCCGTTCGCCACACTATATTTTTTCGAAAGTATTATACACGATATTCGCGTAGCGTACGATTCTTTAACGGCTAGAGTGGAAATAAAAGCGTGCAAGTTCTGCGTAACAATCACTTAAAAAAAAGAACGAGAAATTGTATAACTCCGATATTATACACCGGCAAAATCGCGCTCTCTTTCTGTAATTGTCGAAAGTAGAGTGAGTTTTTAACGCTCGCGGGTGCTCAAAGCCGCTCTCTGTACTTGTGATTTTGTCAGTTTCGATTTATCCGTCTCTTTCTTTCTCTCTGTTCGCGCTTCCAACCATTTTCACTACTCCTCTCACCTAAGATCCATTGTGCGCGGATCTCGGGTGGACGAGCCTCAAGAGCCGTTAAAAGTTCATTAGGCGCCTTGCTCTAAAGCACTTTTACGAAATTACACCGCGCTCCCGCGCGCACGGGGAGAATTAAGTTGTACCTGCGCAGCCGAGTCCTACTCTCTCACTCGCTCGCTTACTAGTTCGCTCTCTGTCTCTTTCTTCGCCACGCCGCGGCGAACCTGTCGACTAGACGAGACGCGGGAGAAGCATTTTCCTTCTTGTGGAAACGACGGTTTAATCATCCCGCCCGAGGCGATGAACGAATTCTTTTCTAATTTGAGAAATTCCGCTGGCTGCCGCCACACCGAGTAGCGAGAAAAAACGAAACAGTCTCGAGGATTTTTTTACACTCAGGAGAAGTAGAATCTCTTCTCTCTCTTCCTCTCTCTCTCTCTCTCTCTCTCTCTTTCTCTTTCGCGGTTAATTCTTAGTTGAAAGAAGAGAGAAAAAGAAAATTTTAAGATCCACGATGTTTGTTTCACTCACCGAGTTTCTTACCGCAAGTTCATAGTCATTGATTAAAGTTATACATTTAGACGTCTGTTGGGAAAGTTACGCGTGCTTATAAAGTTGTAAGACTATCTGAGAACTCTTTTTATTTGTGTTAGTTTTAAACACCTCGTACATTTATTAGTTTACCTTCAATTGATAATTTGATTCCGAATAAATAAAAATCTTTTCGATCTTGAATAATTAGATTGCTCGTATTTTATTTCTATACCAAAAATCCAATCTTACAAAAGTTGTTAAAAAATGCGTCCCTATAGAATCAAGCTGTGGGACACTGAAAAAAAAAACTCGCTCAACGCTATGTCACATACCAATTTCCAGATTATAAATTTTTCACAAGCCTCTACTAAAATTCACCTAAAAATTCGATAGGGTATCGTTTTTCCACATCCCATCAAAAGTATGTTCGCGTACATACAAGACTCCACAAGCTTCAATCTCACATATATGCATACGAAAACCGCGTACACTTTTTCTAGTCGATATATATCCGATCACGCACGGTGTCACGCATACGAACGATTATTAACGAAGCTGTTTCCACGCGGCGACGTATTTCTTTCAACACTCGCGCGCACTGCATATTCATCCCATTTTTCTCTGACGGCATCATCGACACTGTACAGCTGAACTCCTTTTCCCTCTTCTCTTCACCGTGGACGTGTTATTGCGCAACTCTATTTCGCATTCCCTGCCGCGACGATATCGCCTCTCAATTTTCCGCGAGCATTTCTTCTCTCGATTCCTCTCCTATTCTCGACGCACGTGGCTGCTTTTACATATCTTTTGTACCTCGTCGATTCGCGCCCGCGCGTATACAGCGCTAGCGCTTTGATCCTTGCGAAATGATATTCTAAATATTCCATTGGCATGGCCCATTCGCGCGTGAAAAGTCGTCGTCGTCGTTGTCGTCGTCGTTGTACGTAAAGTCGCGACAAAGGAATTAATATCGAAAGGGGTTTTCCTTTTGTCAGTCCGAGTGCGAAGAATTGCGTCTTTCGCGCTGTTCCCCAGGGGTTATTGTTATTTAAATCATTCGAGTGATTGATTTGATGTAATGCACCGATTCGAATTATTTATGCTAATGGTTTTGCAAGATCGATTATGATGAATTGTGCGGGGAATTACTTTTCTTTACATGTGTTCACTTTTTTGTACTCAAGAGATTTATGTAAATTAAATTTTGTAGCTGTTGCGTGTACCTGTACGTTATATTTAAATGAAGGTGTCGCATAATTTATTGCTAAAGAAAAAAATTCAGCGCCTTACTTGAAATATAAAAAAAATTGCCAAAATATTTATAAATATTTGATAAAAAAATAGAATATCTAGATATATTTTTGTAATAATAGTTCTGCTTTATAATAATTAATATAATTAATTCAAAAGAAAAAATATCAATTTACGCCTTGAATAAATATTCAGTTGTCCTCTGTAATCCTGTACCATCGTTCTACAAAGTTTCCAGATAAATAAACGACGACAGTTTTGTTTATTCTTGGAACGAGATTTCATTAATTTTCGTTAATTTTCATTTCAGAAAAAATAAAGGCGACGTCGTCTTGTTAACTGGAAACTAGAACTATGTATTACAGAATTAGTTAGTAAAGAACAGTGCGACACTCCCTTCACACATATGAACAAAATTAGCAAATATCATTGCATTATGGTATCATTCAAGAATCAACAATATCGCAACAAAGTATGTTTAAGCCATATATATTTTAATCTGATTGAAATATCCAGTCCGTTTGTTAGCTGAATTTTCAATCAAGTTTAAAATTCATTATTTTCTGCTATTGTTATGCCCCCGCATATGTAAAGAAAAACTCATTACACCGACAAATTCGCAATCAAGTCATCAGCGTCCACGCCAGTTCGTTTTCAGTTTGTACAGCTGTGTCAATGAAGTGCGTGTGCGAGGTAAAAAAAAAGCCATGCGCAGAGGCACAAGGGGGACACAACACCTGCAATTATTTTCGCTAGAATTTAATTTATGCGCGAAATTTTTCCAGAGTGTACGAGTGCGGTCGCCATTAACAAAGTCAATCAACCTTCTGTACCTTTTTCTCTCTGTGTGTGTCTCTCTCTCTAGCTCTATCTTCATCCGCCCTAGCGCTATATTTTCCTCTTCCTGCTCGGTGGTTCGCCATTATACCACGTCCCATCTCCCGTTTCCTTCTCTTTCTCGTGTACCGCGTGGAGTGGCTCTCTCTCTTTCGCGCGCGCGCACGCGCTCTTTTACATGTAAATCGCAAAAACGTTACGCCGTAGTAGCCGCATGCGCCGCCGCGTAAACTGCACAGTATGCCGGACCACGTGCGGCTCAAACCATGAAACTAGAACGAAAGAGAGAGAGAGAGTGTGCAAGAGAGGGAGAGACTCGTGAATTCACGTGGACTTTTTGTATACGAACCACATGCTTTATTTATTGCTTCGGTTCTCTTTCTCTCTCTCTCTCTCTCTCTCTTTCTTTCTCTCTCTCTTGTTCTCTCCCTCTGCGAGGGTTTTTCCATTTTACGTATAGAACGATTCGAGATGGAAGGAGGGACAGAGAGAGAGAGAGAGGAAAACGGCCTCCCTAACTCTAGCCCCTTTTCCAGTTCTATCCCTCTCTTGCGCGTTTTTTTTTTCATCGTTTGTCTTTGCTCTTACGCACGGCACGATTTTGCAAGAGCTACGTGCGCTCACTATACAGTGAATGTGTGAGAGGGAGAGGGTAGCCGATAAAAGCCCGGATAGAAAGCTCACGAGCAAAGAGCTTGACCGCCGCACTTGACCGTGAGCCCTCGAGTAGGTAGGCATATACACACACGAAGGGCGGATAAAGAGAGAACGCGCAAGCATCGTATACGCGCAAGCTTGATATATTAGAGCCGTTTCGCTACTTTTAATACCTCGCGCGCAACTATAATATCCCGAGAGCGAGTGAGAGGGTCGGAGGCCTGCGCGTGCGATAAGGCACGTCTATTATTGGTCCATCGTTTGCTAGCAACTATCGGCTGCAAAGATCTTCGGGACCGCGACGCGCGCGGTTATGTGTGTCTGCTGCGTGCGTATATATACCTGCGCGATGAGGGAATATACGTGTGTGTGTGTGTATATATATATATGTACAAATATATAGGTATATTATAAGCGACGCAACGGGACAGCCGTGCACGTGGTGCAGCACCCGGATGTCGATATATTTTAAAGAGCGACCAGGACGTGATGTTATTCCGAGGAATGATTCTCTCCGTGAAATTGTACTGGAGATAGAGGTATATAAAGAAAGAGAAGGAGAAGGAATCGTCGACGTCCGGGGAGATGCGAGAGATTGTGTAGCGAGCAGTTGCTTATCTTGGCTTTTCGGTTGTCCGTACACGGGGAGAAGCTGTAAGGGTTTAAATTAGTAAGATGTAGGGGATAATATCGTTAGGGGTCTTGTTGGGACTTTCTTTGGTGTATACCGAGAAACAGATTTGTTTTTTGTCGAGTATACCGGCTGGTGTACTGCTTTATTGTGTGATTAAGCAAAACTCTTGGGTTGTATAAGTACTGCTTGGATTTATCTACTTCTCCGAGAAGGTTGAATACGTGCACAAAATACTCGATTCATGTATATTAATTCATTTAAAATAATTTTCGTTTTATTCACAAAATAAAATATAATAATTTGGGTACATGAAACCGTTCGATAATTATTGTTCTTGCAATAGCACGTAAAATTGAAATATGCATTTAAGTATTTTCTGGTTATATAGAAAGTCTGCAGTTATAATGATCATACGTAAATACAATCGTACCCAATATTTCCATATCGCAAGGCTCTTCTTACACAACATGCGATCGGCCACGAAAACTTATCGACAATTTACGAAATTACAATGATTCTCGAAGAAAGAAAGCCCGATGTATCTGTCACCGATCTCGCAGTCGGCTATAAAACCTTACGAGCAAAGACAGGCCAGAGACACGGGGAACGACACTTCCGCAAAGCGCAGCAAGCGAGTTCATTACGCCGCGCTGAATACAAATTTTCTCGCAGAGGGCGATCGATCCCCGCGCACACGCGCGCAAGAGCCACATACACGTCCATGTCGATCGATCGATCGCAGCGATACCGAAGCGATCTCTATTATTTTGCACGGCGCACTGCACGAGGTTTACTCGCGCCCGTTCTCTCTCTCTCTCTCTCTCTCTTTTTCTATGGGAAAAGGATCTGGGAGAGCAGCTCGAGGCAACGATTGATTCGCGATCGTCACTCACGAGCATCGCCATAATTTCGCGAGTTATATTATGGAAAATGGCGCCCTTTCGCGTAGCAGAGAGAGAGAGAGAGAGAGGCCTAGGCGAAGTTCGAGAGCGCCATAGTCGTGCGGCACGTTTCGTTTTCGTTTCTCTATGCCCGCCCCGTGGCTCTCTTTCTCTCTCCCTCTTTCATTCTTTCGTTTTCATGCGCCACGCTGGAAGCGGCCCCGAGATTTTTCCCCTGTCACGCGGGGTGATTTATAATTTACGGCTTTATTTATTACATAATTGCGCGCGAGTAGCTCAAGTTTCTACGCTCGAATAATTATATATATATGTATATTTTCTTTAGTTGTTTATCTAAAAAATTCATGTTTTTAATATTTAACCTTTTTTCGATAATTGTATATTTCAATTAAATTTTCCGCATAAATATCATATACTTGAAGGGAAATAATCGAAGAAATAATAGATAATAAAGAAAAAATAAAAATATATGTTTAAGAAAAAAAATAGTTTCGACTAAGGTATAGCTATCTTAGTTCATCTATCAAAAAAATTGAGGAGGCCTTAGAAAACGTTTTGGCTATGATCTGTCATGCGTAGGTTTACCTAAAAAGAAATGTCTTTTTTTTACACACTTGACACTCGACAACAATTTATAAATAAACATTAAACTGCAATGTTGACTTTGTTCAGAGGCAAATAATAAATTGACTAACTGTACACTTAACGATACATTTCTAATACGGTCACTTTTTAATTTGATTTATACGCTTACCCGCAAATACCTGAAAAAAGTTTTAAACGACTTATAAGACATATTTTCATTATTAACATTGTTTCATTATTAAGGTTTTCCATCAAAAAAGGATCAGGGAAATATCTGGGCGTATGGTCGAATGAGCTATATATATATATATATATATATATAAAAGAAGAAGATAAGGTACTATAAATAGCTCATTCGGCCATACGCCCAGATATTTCCCTGGTCATTTTTAATGGAAAACCTTAATAATGAAACAATGTTAATAATGAAAGTATGTCTTATAAGTCGTTTAAAAAATGTTCAAACTTTTTTCAGGTATTTACGGGTGGGTAAGCATATAAATCAAACTAAAAAGTGATCGTATTAGAGATGTATCGTACAGAGTTTATATACAAACTCTTTGCAAATGTAGTAGTTTTCTATAACTTGTTTGTTCGAAATTTATTTTCATTTTTTTTTGTTTAGTGCTAAACAAGTATATAATTTATTACTTCATTGTTCAAGAATGAAAAAGACGGTAAGAAATTGCTATAGGTCTGAAAAAAGTGTATTTATGCACATAACGACAATTTTTTTTACGGTAACGCTCACGTTTCTCCGTAGACGATTTATGGCTTACCCCTTTTTTGCGAGTCTGGAAAAATGCTTATACAGGTACTTCGACACATCTGGAGTTTATGAAGAACCAAACACACGAGCATTCAAGATTCCAATAAAAAGCAGTTCTTCGCAATAAAAACTTGTTATTCTATTTTATTGAAAAAAAGCTTTGTAATAATTCAATATCTTATTTTGTATCTAATTTAATCTATTTAATATACTTCTCAACCTACAGATTAAAACAATGTATTATAACCATCATAATACCACGACATGACAAAGTTTCAATGACTTTTTCGCGTATACATATATATCTATACCGTGAAAGTAATTTCAACCGCAATCAAAAAAATGTTGTCTCCCCTAACGCTCGCCATTCACGAAACGAATCACAACTATATATATATATATATAAGGAATACATAGACCGCTGTATAGTAGCGGCACATCGTCGGCCGAATTTATTTATTCATCCAAGCCTCGGGGTTCCTCGCGCGCTCGATAAATAATTGACGGGGCAATGAAAAGAAAAGGAGAAAAAAAAAACGTTTATAATCCCCGAAAAAGCGCTAACCCCGTACTCGAGCTCGCGAATATCGGCCTACTCACGCGATCCGCTTCTGGGAAGGCGAAAGCATTTCTATCATCGATAAAACTTTCCGCGCGTCTCCGCGCTCGCGTATAATCATTTCCGGCGCCGGGAGTCAGAGGCTCTCGCGCGCTCGTTTCTCCTCGTCCGCCGCGTACGAAAAGTTAGGAGAGCGAGGAGCGATTAGGCAAATTATTTCCTCGCGCTGCGTATATAGAGTTGTATGTATAGGCGTCTCTCTCTCTCTCACACTCTCTTACTTTCGAGTCTATATACATGCTTGGACGTCTGCTGCGCAGCGCGGCGGCTGCTCCGCCTCTGGTTACGAGGAGCGAGCGAACGGCAGTCCGACTCCCTTGATTATGAATAAGTTATGACGCTTGGGAAACTTTACGAAACTTTGAGATAGGGTCAGAATTAAGGCTGCGCATTTTTCGGCAGAAATTAGTGGCTTTGGATCGTGAATTATTTCGCTATTCCTGCCAGTTGTGTTCCCAATAAATTAAAATATTAATAATATATTGTATATAATATGTACCGTTAAAAAGAATTAAGATAAAAACTAATTAATTTTTTAGTTTGTTAGTGACGTCGTTTCAGAACGTTTTAAAGTATTTGGTGATCGGCAAGAGGCGTCGTCAGTTAGGTAATATATTCATTAGTTCTGTATACAATCAGTGTTTATAGCATTTCCTTGCACAAGATTTTCACTGTATAGTTTGGCTTTACACCACACTTGTATAACTTGGAGCCATACTCTGCTTCATATCTGCCTCTCCCTCAATTATACGAATACCTGATGTTGCAACAGCCCCTCGAGTATAGAAACTCGTCGAAAATGAAGTGAGGGTTGGCGGCGGCGATGGTCAAGATTAAGGCTGTTGAGGTCGACCGCTTCTAACTTACGTCTTAGCTCGTGTGCAGCATGAATGTCTACGCTAAAAGTTCATTTTATAACTAGCCACCCTCAGCCGTTGGCCAAATTGCCACGCGTTAGCGGACGCTTAACGCGTTGATAATTGGCAGTATAGCTAAAGTTCTTGCGCCTCGAGTCCAGTTTCGTCGTCGCCGCCGTCGTCGTCAGCCGGTAGTTTGGTCCAAGCACCTTTCCAACTACTTCAACTTTGACGAGCGTGTGTATAATCGGGTTAATTTTGAATTGCCGACGAATGCTTTCGGTCGAAGCTTTCAAAGTACTAATTGATAGAAAATTCCTAATATGTGACTTAATACAAGGAAATTTGTGTTATAAAGAGCTCGATTAAGCAAGGATTATACTTGATTAAGATTGTCTAGATACGATAAATTTTATGAGAAAATATTTTAAAAGTAGTTGGTTGAATCATTTTACTATACAACAGAAGACGAATACCAAAATCATGAAACTTTTTCCTCAATATATAACCTACAATTAATTTTCATACAAATTTAATTACAACTTATATACACATCCCGCATAAATATATTTAAAAGGTAAATCTACAAAGTATTTTACTTGCTCGTTTCTGCACGAATTTCCGCGATGTGACTGATCACTGTGCGAATATATCAACAAATATTATCGCAATAATGACTAAACTCACGCAGCCACATTATTTATTCGAGCTTGATGTAAAATTAATTTATGCAGGTGCCAGCCAATTTACTCTCGAAACTACATGTTGGCGTACAAATTAAATCCGAGCTTGCGCTCACGCCTAAACTTATCATACGCATATGAGTGTACACGCGCTTCTTCTCTCTCCGTCTTGAAGCGAGTCCAACATTTTGAGCGACGAGCTTCTAGATGCGCTTCATAAAGCTAATCGTCATAGCGCTAAACTTTCGTCGAAGACGATAAAGCCCGACGTTTAAAATGACAATTCGAGAATATACGTATGTACAAGACCAGACGTAGCAAGTAAAGCATGTGTTGACAAACGATGTTTCGATTGTTGTCGCAGCGCACATGTCATTGCACCTCGATGAATTCGTGTGGGTGTATACGATCGATGCAAGGTTATTTTACGCGTCGCGCGCGACGAAAATACACGACGAGGATTTCGCGAGAATTATGATATGAATGGCGCTCGTGGATAATGCGTGTAAATATAAAACCGGGTGGAAGGACTTGGAACAACGTGGTGAAGGAAGTTGCGACGATGAAGGCCAGTAATAAAGGAGATTTATGCGAGTGCGTTTTATAAAGTAATCGTACAATTTTTAAAAGTCCGGGTGTATGCGCTGCTCTATACATCGAACACCAGACGAGTTTGATTATTATTATAATAGCTCGGTGTATGTTGATATAATGTTATATGACATTTGTGTAGTATGTACATTAAAAATGTGATTTTATATTAATTTAATAATGTTTTTTTGATATTTTGAGAATAATTATGAATAATTTTTATTAACTTTTATTCATTTATTTTTGCAATTATATTATTTTATTTTATACGCATCAGTGGAATATTATTTACGAATTTAATATACCTGTTTAATGTTTTACGGGTTATTATACGTTGGTATTTAAATTTGTATTACAAATGAATTATCAATTCTGAAAATTAATGAAATAAAAAAATTCGAATTCTTCGAAAAATATAGAATAACGGGTTTCAATTCAACATGTTTATACGTTCAATGAAGCCAATAATTCGCGCATTTAAACTCCCAATTTATATATAACTTATATGTTGCATTGCTATGTAAACCCAGTTCCTAAACAAATCACTTCATTTACGTCGCTGTCTTAAATATTCATAAAGCTCTCAAAAGTCATTACTAATATTTACCAAGTTGTAGAAGAGGAAACTAAGTATAATTTAATAGACACACGTGCATGAAGCATCGGCTAATATTTCAAGAACTAAATGTATATAAAACCCAAACGACTATGATGGTTTTCGGCTCTTTTCAAGTCTCGCGCGTGAATATAACACTGCTGTGCCGCGCGGCTCTTTTGCACTAAAGAAAACGATAAGTGCGTATGCTCGCACAGTGCGTATATATACATATATACACACATATACACGTTCGCTCGAAGGTTAACGCAGTAAAGAGAAATTTATAATGCGATGCGCTGCATGAGCTCGTACACATATATATATTCACAGCTGTGCCAAGAATAAGAATAAAAAATCGGAAGCCATCTGCGGCAGCTTTTCCTCCCATCTCCTCTTCGCTATCGTGGCTTTTTAATGAAGCCCGAGAGCGCGTGAAAACTCGAGTGGAAGTGATAAATGCGCTAGTCCAGCACACTCGCGGCGAGGTGAAAACTAGCCGAGAGACGTAGAGAGCTTTAGGGGGTCGGACATTATGGGCCGGCCAGCATTTTTCTCTCCATTGTATAAGCGCAGCCGCTTGACCTGCGCGGTCCACTCGGTCTTTTATATTGTGTATATTATATATATATACTACGTGGTATAGATGAACGAGCGAGGCGACGACGTATAGTATATACATCTAACGGCGGCTTTTTGGCGGCACAAACACGAGGTGTACGATTTACGGTTTGATGAATTTCGTATTATGTTGTATACATGTATAGATGTACGCGCATGCAGCGCTGAGATTTTTGTATGTGTGTGTGTATAGACCGAGCGCAAATGAGAATTTATGAGGGTATAAGGTTTCGACGTTTGCAACCTTCGCGCGAGTACGCGGTATTATATATACACCTATACGCGGCTCTCGTATGTGTTTTGTATGGGTATATGCGTGCGCCTTCGAGAGCAGTGGAGGAGAACACGCGATACGCGTGAAATTAAAGTTTAATTTTTTTTCTGAGAGAGCCGGGTGTCATACATATAGGAGTATATAAAAATTGCACGTTGAGATGGACAAACACAAAGCAAAGGGAGATAAAAGAAAATCGATTTATACTTAATTATTATTAGACATCCCGACATATATTATTTTCATGTATATAGCTGATTGTTCATTTATGTAATAAAGTTATCACAGAATGAAAAAGTTATAAAAATATTGTAAAATGCATGTTTGTTTGTTTGTTAACAAAATAAACGAGTAAAAATTTATTCAACTTAAAATTCATCAACGAAATTCATTAAAAAAATATTTTTTTAACAAACTCTCATTTTATTGAACGTACAAAATTAAATTTGTTTTACATCACATCGTCCGATGCATGGTAAAGTAAGCCACAGCTGACCTACATATAACGAAGATTAAAAATTGAAAAATTACCAGCCTCATGCTGGCAACGATTTTTCTCTCCCAACTGACTCATTCTTTTCTGCATCGGACAAAAAGTCGCAGTTTCAGCGTGGCACGAGAAACCTCCATCATGCCTTATTTTTCCAACGCCATTCTCTCTCTCTTTATTCTATCTATCCCGACCATAAAGTCCCCACGAGGGAAAAATGACGGCCTTCACTCTCTCGTATACAAATTGAATTTAACTGTGCACTTAATATTTCCCGAAAAAAAAACTCCCGATAAATCCCCTTTTTTTCGTAATAAGCCCATATTTCACGGCTTAGCATGCGCACAAAGGGGCGCATAGAGAACCGAGCCCAAGGCTCTATTAATACATTCATCCGTCAAATTCATGGAATACTTTTCCGATTCCGCGATACGTAGCTCGCGATCGACTGAAGTGGCTGGATCGCCTACGTCCCCTTGCCTCTTCCTCCCTCACCCTGTCCCTGACGTTACAAATGATCTTATTTATATTCGAGGTGCTTGAATGCAAGCTGACGATGTATTTTCACGCCCAAACGCCCACGGACGGCTGGTTAGCTCCCGCGCGCGATTCTTCGATTCCGTCGAGTCACGAACTCGTTCGGGGTCCTTGTCGATGTCTTCTCTCTCTCTTTCTCTCTCTCTCTCTCTCTCTCTTTCTCTCTCTCTTTCTCTCGCCTTCGCATGAACATGTGTGGGTATAGGTCGATTCGCTCGATGGGCCGAGAGCAAAGCCCAGTTCATCCTTTGTAACAAGTGCACTTGCTCGCTCTCGCGATGTGTGTATCCCCTGGCGTTTCTTTCTTTCTTTACTTCTCGCCTTGCCAGGCTGCCATGCAGGTTTTAGCAGCTTTACCCTCGCGCCCGCACCGTACCATATGTACTCCCTCCCCCATTGTACGCAATGGAAATAATAAAAAACGTGGTTTGTATATGAATCTTTATTTAGGGCTTTTTCATCGCATGTAGCCATTTCGGTTTTAAAGTAATTTAGTCGTTGATGCATTTATATGGCCACATTTGAGTTCACCTAATGTCATAATAATCATTGTTATTATTATATATAGTAGAGTGTCTATTAAAATTTTATTCTGGTTTTATGAATTACTTCTTCTGGTGATACCATTTTCATTTTCTCAATGTTTAGTATAAATTATGAAAATACTCACCAAAATTGTTAGTAAAAAGAAATAGTTATTGAAAAATTGTTAGTAAAAAAATTAGTGGTTTGAAATTATTTTCTACACGAAGAAAAATGATGTAGGAAAAATTACTATTCATGTGGGAAAAATTACTATTTTTTTATAGTAGCGGAGGGACAGACTCATTTTCACATAAAAATAACTGCAGTATATAGTAAAAATTGCTACTTACTTTATAATTTTTACAATAGAAATAGCAATTTTTACTATAATTTGCAGTAATTTCCATGAGAATTTGAGTCTATCCCGCGGCTACTATGAAAAATAGTAATTTTTCCTACGTCATTTTTCTCCGTGTATGATGGTTTAACTTTAAACTCTAATAAAATATTTTATCATCCCGATAATTCAGTATCATCATTATTTTCCTATTCATTTAGCATTATTGAAGTGATATATTTTATCAGTTTTATTTAATCTAAGAAAATGATAATTAAAAAAAAAGTCGAAATACAATGAGAAATTTTATTTTGAATGATTGCAGAGCTAGTTGATTCAAATGTCGCTTACTATAACTTCTAGACAAAAGAGATCATCGATCCTTATATTCGCGTGGGCCGAATCAAGACAACTAGAAAGTAAGAAAGATAATTCTTTGCACAAAATACGAGGAATACAAAACACAATCGTATACAACAGCTGAATTCACGGTGAGGTTTCGCGTATCTTATAATAGCACTGCGAAATGATGAATTTATGATTCAAACAAGAGCTTCGCTTTTTTCGATTTACAAATTCCCATATATCACCATTACTGGGACATCCATTTTCGTTTTTATACAAGTTTCCTTTTAATTAGTGATTTATTATGTTACTAATGGTCTTTAAATACATCCAAAAAATACGAATAGATTCAAAAAGCAATTTGTTTCTTCAATTAAAAGAAATAACAATATATCAATAGCTTAAGATTCTCGAAATTGTATTTTTTAATATATTGAAAATGAATTATTAATTCATAAAATATTACCAATTGAAGGAGTACAAATTTATCGCAAAACTTTGTTATTTTCAGAATATTTCTTGTTCTAATTTGATTAACGATTTTTAGATTTGATTTTACATGCACGTGTGAACATTCAGATGCAATATTTCTTCATATACGTTATATTTCATATTTCTAAACGGCAGCACGCGACCCCAAAGTTCCGAGTAAATTTAAAATATGAATACCCAAATGAAAATTTTCACACTTCATTTAATCCTTTCCAAAAGTTTTACGAGCCCATTTAAAAAGGCATCATGTGCGCCTGACGATGCAAATCCATCACCTATTTATATCAAAAAGGGCATACGAAATTTCAGACGCGATTGCAAACGGTTACGAAATTTCACGACCCAAACCGCAAAAATCGTCCATTTTTTACAGCGGGTTCGGCCCCCTTCGGTCGCACATGCGCTCTCTCGCCTCGTTAACCATTGGCAAACGCATCATCCACGATCGACGCGATGAATTTTTCAAATCCGTCATCGACAAACGCTCTCTCTCTCTCTCTCTCTCTCTCTCTCTCGTCGCCTCGCCTAAAGTTAAAGCGTCACGCTTCGCTCGATCCCTTTTCGTTTTACATTTTTCCTTTCTCTCGTACCTCGCAGCTTACATATATATGTATATAATACGCGAGCACTCAATCGGGCCGTGCATGGTGTGCGGAGCAGGAAGCCGCCGGGAAACTACGTATTACGCTTGCGCGTTACACGAATGACTTTCCGGGCAACATATATAACCCTGTCGTGCTATATATATATATATATATGTACGTATATATAAGAATCTTCAAGTGTACGTGTATGTTGTATATATGTATAGGTACGGCCTGGACGAGCAACGAGAGAGGCGAGCTCGGTGAGCTGAGACGAGGTTTACACGGCGATTTACCAAGCGACGTGTAAATCCGACTTCACACTCGATGATCGCCATTAATTCAAGACAGACAGCTTAAATAGAACGGGCACGACCCACGTCACGCTGGAATAACCGTTCGCGTGTTATATATACACGCGCCGCGGCTCGCGCATCCGCGAAAACGAGCCGTGTATTATATACGTATAGATATATATATATATATATATATATATATATATATATATATACATATCCATCGCTTTGCGCGCACTGGAGCGCGATTTTCTTTTTTGCGCCGCGCAGCGATGTATATATATACGGGAAAGGAGGAGGGATAGTACACGAAGCGAAGGTTTCATAAATGAGAGCTGCGGGAAAACGTGTAGTTTTCTTGTAGTGGAGATGAAAGGTATACGCGCCACGCGCGGTCTAGCTTAATTAAACATTACGCTGGTAATGTGAGCGGTATATAAATGGGAAAACGAGGCCAAAGGTTATGTGAAGTGCGGTTTTTTTTCATTATTTTATCTCTGAAGTTTTCCGTGAATGTATAACGATGGTTTATCGGTTTCGAAAGATGATGGCGTGTTGCATGGATATACGCGCAATAAGCACTTGCGAAGGCCATTTTTTTTTATTATTTTTATTGTTATCGGTTTATTTCATCTACAATAACAATTTCTTAATCGTAATACACAATATCGTAATAATTTTATTTATTTATTATAACAAGAGCGAAGTAAGCGTAATAAAGGTGAAAAAATATACAAAAAGTTATTCAACGTAAATATTATGTATTACGTATTATATTATAAATTTATACAAAGAGACTATATTTAGAATGCCAAGAACACAATATTATTTGTGCATTTTTATTATTACGTGTTATGAGAAACGCTAAGAAAAATATTTTTTTAAATCTTTTTTTTTTCAATCGAAAAAATATAAATATGTTTATTTATTGAGAAGTCGTTATATGAAATCATTAAAAGAACATTGAAGATGCAATGTTTATTTTGCAAGTATGATTCACATCATACAAATACACTCAAATAATAAAATGCTATTAATGTCTTAATTACATTTCATTGACATCCCTCAGTTTAATATAATCAAGTGAAAAACTTATTTTTCTTGTATGCAGCGGCGTCAAAAAAAAACAATAATATCCAGAACAAAGTGCACGATGATTTGCAATTCGCCGCGGACTAATAAACATTGCATTTACATCCTTGAATTGCGTGTCATTAAATTCGCGCGGCCGAGAACCTTTTGTTCGCAATTTCGAAGATTACCTACCATTTCTTCACCAGTTTCGCACTTTGTTGCAATGAGCGCGTATACAATAACACTCACACATCGTTTTGCACTTGCACGTTTCTTTCGCCTCGCTCTTCTTTACGCAAAGGTATCTTTATTTTCGGATGGTTGCTTATGGCTTTGCGAAACAATTCACATTACACTTGTTAATTACTTAGACAAATTTATGCGCGTTGTGCGTAATAACGTAATGAAGATGTACGGTTCGATGTAGCCTTGGGCGTGAAAATGATTCACATGGTGCGAAAACGGCTCTTTTTTTTCATTGTTCGAGGTTTTCCATGATACGAAGGTTAGCTTTCTAGCTGTGAACACTTATTCTATGAAATATTTATATTCTAGAGTTAAAATAATTATTCTATATAATTTTATTTGCATTTTAAAATTAATATTTCGCAACATCTATTCGAGTAAAATTTGAATGAATCATTTATTTGAATTAGTTCATATTAATCTTTTATACTAAACTGTAGAACTAGTATAAATTGCCTAACTATTTATAAATAAAATTATTTATTGTTATTGATTACAAAACTTAACTATATAATTTGAAATGCTTCAATATAGTATTTCCATAATATTAACTTTTTTGTTTATATATAAATTTTCGTATTTTATATTTTGTTTATTACTCTTACTTATCATATATCGAAGATTAGGATATAAATTAGTTACATCAACATCTTACGTTACGTGTTAAATAAAAATAAAGTTCATAATTTTAGATTTCACGTTTGCATTATAAACCGTTTGCATATATAATTTTGACAAATATTACATAGTATTTATTTATTATTACTCATGAATTTATTACATACAGGATTACATCGAGGGAAACTCATATTCCTGCCGATTCTCCAAGATTATCGGTTTACGGAATGATTTCTCTCGCTCTCTCTCTCCCTCTCTCCCTCACTCACTCCTTCTCTCGTGTCCGGGACAATATTTATGAACAGGAAGAAAAGACGCGCTCGATCGTATATCACCGCGGGAGCCGCCGCTCTTTCTCTCTCTCTCTCTCTCTGACTCCATCGCGCGTCGACGCCGCATCGACGTCGAGGGGAAGTCGACGACGACGACGACGACGACGGCGCTACGTCGAATAAGAAAAGTCCTCGGCGCGTGGAAAATGCACGAGGACACGCGCGCGATGCCAGCGGCGGGCCATTTCCTGCGGGGTACATTGTATCGCAGTTACGCTCGTCCCCCATACACGGCATAATGGACCGCAAGACCAACACACACATACATCCTTACATACACACATCATACGCACGTACGTATATATATATAAACGGAGAAGAAAGAAGCGCACTCGCATCTGCGCGTATTAGCCTTACCTGTGCACATTGTGCATTAGGCGCGGCGCAGCGCGCAGCCGTTGAAGAGAAAGGGCGAGAGAGAGAGAGAGAGAGAGACTTTTTTCTCCCGTGGACCACCGGAGGTCAGGCGCGTGCATTTGCTACCGAAGCGTGTCAAAGTGAAATTCTTCTCTTTTTTTCACGTCTTTTTTTTCTTGCCGCGCTCACTTGAAATTACCCTCGATACTGAAAGCTCTCTTCTTTCTCTCTCTCTTGCGCTCGCGCGTGCCGAGTGTCTCCCGCTCTCGAGAGATCGTTATTATGGAGATTAAGAGAGCGGGAAAAAGTTTTGAAAAAGCATTTATTGTGTAAGAATTATGTTTTTCCCGAGGTGACAAGCAGAGGAGCGAGAGGGGGAGATTTATTGACGGAGCCCGGCCGTCTTTCCGAGTACAATTCTGAAACTTTCAGCTGACGGCGCGGTGGTAATTGGTGAATTATTGAATCGCCGGTTTCACACATTCACATACATACGCGCATATACACACTCGCATCGGGGCGGTCTCTTTGCGAGAACGGGGATTCTTGTGGTTTGTTTTCGAGTGTAGTCCTCGATGTTTCGGTACATAAATTATTTATAGGGCCGACAGTTTTTTTATAGCTGGTATATACCCTGGTAGAAAATTGAACAGATTCTGGGCAGAATTTCTGGTCAAAATTTATAAAAATAAGGCATTGTTAGAAATTCATTTCAGACTATTTCTATAATTTTAAGATAAGCGCCATTTTAACATGCGTTGACCAGAAATTCTGCCCAGAATCTGCTCAATTTTCTACCAGGGTAGGTAATATATGTATTGTAATAATTAAAAGTATTTATTGCTATATATGTAATAATTGTAAATGTTAAGTCAGATAATTGTATTTTTGTAAATAATGAGATAACAATGGTTAAGCAAAAAATATATTGTTTAAGAAGTTAATAATTGTTTTCAGACCCATATAACTTAATAAAACCATTACGGAGTAAGTGAAGAAATAATTGAGCACCGCAAGACTCGGGTTTCGTAGCTTATCTGTGCTGTTATAATCACCTACTGGCTGTACTCTGCAGTAACACAGGAATATTTGCATACAACAGATTCTTTTGAAAAATTAAGTAGTTAGTGTGTGTCAGGCCCGTGGTATCTATATTAATATCAGGAAAAACGATTTGCTTGTAGATTTTTATCCCAGTCGCTTCCGCAGGGCTTATAAATGCAAAGCAAAACGACGTGAGGCTCTCGTCCCATGCGAATAATTTCGCCTGCGCGAGATGTGCTCTCTTATATTCGTCACAAACACCGTAATTTTTCAACGCCATCCAGGAGATAATGCGGATTCCAAATTGGCACTTTGCCAAGGCAAACAACTGCCTATAGCTGACGAATTAAACCGATGCCTTGATATTAGCAGGCACTTTTATTTTCATAAATAACACGCTCTCTCTCTCTCTCTCTCTCTCTCTCTCTCTCTCTCTCTCTTTTTCTCCTACGCTACATACGATCTCGGAACGGCGAAATTAACATTCCTCGGCTGTTCGATATGGTACGTTTAACCGGATTTTAAATTCAAATAACAGTTTGCGTATTGAAATATATTGAAAACAATCCATTAATCTTGCGCGTTTAAATAAATATTTACCTTTATGCGTAATTTATCATTATTATGAGGAAAAATTAATAGTATACACAGCTCTGCGTTGTTATTAAATTATAACAAGCTTATTTTTTCAATATTTTAAACAAGTATGTATTCATTTAGCAGAATTATTATATAATAAAAATATTTGTTTTCATTTTTATTATCATTTGATGCAATCAAGAATTAATTCAATAACAAATAATGAAATGAAAATCTTCTAAGAAATATACGTATTTCATTTTTCTACCATATTAAGGGTTCTTCGTACATTTATTTAGATAAATAAGTGACGACATAACAAAACAATAAAATCGAATTACAATCTAATAATACGAGCTCATATCATTTATGTAACAATAATCCAATGAATCGTTTTCACAAGAACCTACTCAAAAATTTTCCCATAAAAACTTTCTCGCGCGATTGACTAAACGATTTTTTCATAACAGCGCGTATCGTAAATCCATCGAGAGCTCGTCCTCTAAATCAAGCGCCATTGTACTAACGAAGAAAGAGAAAGAGAGCGAGAGAGAGAGAGAACTGAAGAGGAGTCAGCGAGTCATTATTGTCGGTTTGTCCTGACCATAAACAAGAAAACTTCCTGCCCTGGCGATTCATATATACCGTCGACGATGAATGGGTCTCCGGAACTTTCCTCTCTCTCTCTCTCTCTCTCTCTCGCTCTCTTCCCCTTCCTTTTCTTGCATTGTCGTTGCGCGTCGTCATCCCTCGTGCATCGATTCCCGATAATAATAATTCCAACTAAATCGTCATTTTCCCTTCGTTACCTTGTCCCAGAGTCACACATACAGCACGTGTGTCCTTCGCCAGTCTCTTCTTCAGCTCCATTACCTAATTCTCTTGAAAGCCGAAAAAGCTGCGTGTCCCTTTTCCCATTCACACACGTGTATGCGCGCACAACATCGAACTCACATCACTGGTTGCTCATCCTTGGACCTGCTATACTGATTCTGTCCCCATCTATATAGCGGGAAAGTTAAGTGGTTGTTTTTATTTAACTTTTTCCTTCTCGCTCCCGCTCGCTCTCTCTTTCTCTCTTTCGTGTGATCGTCCTCGCGATAATTATCGTCACAGCGAGGGGGAGGGTGTGAAAGGAGGGGAGCATATAGGTATACCCTGTGAGCATGGGATACTAATCAGTCGTGGAAAGGGGGAAAACCTCTTGTGGTTGGGAGTCTCTCTCTTTCTCTCTATTTTTTTTTGTTCTCTATATTTATGGTATCATCGCTCGATGATCCCCTGTTGCTCTGTTGCTTCCACCTTGCACGAAATTTCCACGCCAGGACGTACAGACCGAACCCATAAATTCATGAGCGTGTGGGTACGAGAAGAGCACGCGTGTGAAAATGCCTTTGGACCCTTTTGGAATTCGTATGTCACGAGTGAACGAGTGAGTCGACAAAAACGACATATGATTTTAATTTCATGCGCGGGGTGAATAACAATTATTACGGATGCCTTTTCTTGCCGCTGATTTTTCGGAATTTCGATGTTTTTATCACGCCTGCGTATGTGTGACAGATTTAATTGACGGAGAGTCTTGGATTAGAAGTCTTTTTTTACACTACCAGGTGCGTCTTTACACGAAGCCACGTCGTTGCAACGTTACTATGAGACAAGCTTTTTACGTGGAAAAAATCCATAGGTTCATATAATATGTATGTAGGTGAGTGTGTGTGTGTGTGTGTATATATATATATATATATATATATATGCTATCGCACCATCGTCGCTTTTGTCTCTGAGAAAATATTTTTGTTTTCTATGCTGAAGGGGGTAAGGGTTGCCGACCTCGCGCGCGCGCAAGAAAGCATGTTGTATTTATGTGTTCTCGTTTTTCCCTTTTGTTAAGGAGCGAATAAAAAAAGAAAATAGAAAAAGAAGAATCCGACTACGTGCCAAAGAATAACTTATGGCGTTATAAACCCCTTGTCTCCGTTTTGAGTCGTTATATTATTTGGCGCCGGTGTATTTATTGTCGAGCGCGACGGAAAAAATATTTTCTCACGTGTACATACTCGTCGTCTCTATCAATTGAACGAGTGTGTATATGTGTATATGTGCATTTTCCTCGTCACAATTCGAAATAAAAACGAAGAAAAGAGGAGGAAAAAAAAGCCGATGGTTTTTCAATTCATGCGCTGCGATCCGTGGAAGCGAATTTTTCTCGCGTAAAGGGGCATATATATAGCCTACGCGCGTGTGTTCGATCCCTTCCCACCCCTCTCAACCTCTTTCTTTCTTCAAAACGAAAAGAGTGGAACGGATTACTCCGCGGTACAAATGGACCATTAAAATTGCTTACTTTGAGCAGCTCCATTCGCTTGTATATATAAATACATATACGTGTACACATACACACATATATATAAGCAGAGCGCATACACGTATGTATGGAAGGCTGCGTAGCGATCGACACCGGCTCAGCTATAAAAAAGGGGGTTTTCTCGATTGCGTGATTTGAGCTACAAGGGCCCGGGGGTAGAGACGGATGGAGAGGGGTAAAGAGAATTGCTGCTGCTTTCCTCCTGATGGTGCAGCACTCGTATCGTTACCGCGGGTCGCGATGAAGGCAAATGAAAAAAAAAATGGGGTGGCATGCATCGCTAGATTTCCCCCCGGTAGGTTCGTGCGAAGAGTCGTTCTCTATACGTGTGTGTGTACACGTATGCGCACGCGCGTGCATGAGATCTTATATAGGGGCATATAAGCGAAAGGGTTCTCTTCGTGTGCGAGCCTCTCGACGATTCACGTCTACCCCTCCCCTTTTGGTTGTATCGCCTCGAGCTTCAGGGGGACGGCGACACTTCAGCACCCCACGCGTGTGCTGCACGTGAAATTTCACAATTTTGCATTCCGACGCGTTTTTATCTTGCTTATTCTTTCATTTTTTTTTATCGGATCCTCGATCTTGATGCCCGGGGAGATTTTTCAAAACTCAAAAACATGCTTTTGTTTGCAGTTTCCTCGTTGGATTCAGTACAAAACTTCATCTTCTATAAAGGTTTATAGCAAAGTTGATTTTCAAATTCATTTAAATATGTCAATCCTTTCCTTGATGAATTTCTATCAAACTTATGTTAACATTTCTTGGAATATTTTCCCGAATACGCTTATCAAGATATACGACCGCAATAATAACGGCAGATTACTGAGTTAGCAGTAATCACGAACGGAACAGCTCCTCATCACGAGAATTCACCATTCCCTCTCTACATACTTTTTCTTCGCAAAACACATCTCTCCTCTCTGTGTACATACACGCGATGCGACAGTAGCGTCTCTGCGAGAACGAGACAAGCCTGTAGCGCCCTGCGAATCCTCGAGGGTGTTTTCACGTTGAAGCGCGTGTATGTATATGTATACGCGGCACGAGAGACAACCCGGGGAATTAATTAACGAGCCCGCGTTCTCTCTCTCTCTCTCTCCCTCTCTCTCGTCTCGGAAAATCTGACGTGACTGCTGTTCGAGGTCCGAGCTTAGGCGCGAGATGGGATATATACACACGCGCGACGGTGAAAGGGCGCGCAATACATACCGGGATGGATAATTAATAACGGGCTTTACGTCGCGGCTGACGCGCGTTTATATACGCTGACCTACGTATAATGTGTGTATATATATACACGTAATGCTGATGAGAGTAGGGTGACCGACGACTGATATTTGGTCTGATGGAAGTTTGTCGCTCGTGTATATATATATATATAGGTTGAGCTGGACTTTCTATACTAACGCGCGCGTCCGTCGTGTATTTTTGACTAATTGTGACGAGGCGCTGATTTGAAAATCAACGGAGAGGCTCTTGGAGATATATATACGGGAGAAGGCTCAACTCGACTGTGTTCTCTATGTTCACGGCTCGTGTGTTTGCTTTACTCTGTGTAGGCGACGAATTGTCCCCTGCGAGTGATTGCGTTTACCTTTAGAATTTGGAAGTTTTTGACGCCACCCTTATAAGGGAGAATGTTATGCTTAGGCGATTGGAAGGTTTCCATTTGCTTTGTAATATAATTAATTATTAGTCGATATTTTTTTAAATAAAATCGTATTAATTTATTCCAAGTGGTGTGATGTTATAAAATGTTTTTTTACTATAGTGGTGGGTGTACAACAGTAAAGAGTTTTACAGAGATTACAAATAGCACGGAACGTTAGAAAGAAGGAAATGTATATATATGCGGCGGTCAAAGTTTTTTTCCAACTCCGGAGATAGCTGCACTTTCACGCGAACTAATGCGAGCCAAGCGTTGTCGTTACTCACCTCGCGGTCGTGTGCGGTAAAGCGCTTAAAAAATATTTACGCCGCTCTCTTGTACAATGCGGCTCTTTCACTATACACTTTGTGGTGTTGTAAAAAAAATTATGAAAGAAGATGTAGATACGTGCGTGAGCGCGGCTTCAGAGCCACTTAAAAAAAATGTCGTCAAATTTCTTTTTGTGGCTTCATTATGTATTTCTGGTCCTTAAATAATTAATTATTTTAATACGCCGCAGTATTCTTAATTAAAAGCTTCCTGAATATTTACGTATTTATTACTATCAGTATATACAGCTGAATCCCAACTTTAATTTAAATTCTTCACTCTTTATGGCTGAAGAGCCATTAATTATTTTTCGCGATAAATTAATTTTTGCCTGTTGTGCGGTTAACATACTTTTATTAACTTGAAATTTATTTTCTTGTATTAAAATAACAATTTCGACAGAGAAAATGTTTATAATTATACGAAATATTAATATGCAAATTACGAAGGTGTAAATATATTGCAATGACTTTGTTTCAGCTGGATATAAGGCTTTAAATTGTTGGTCTTTTTTTACCGACCTCCTTAATCTTATCTTTATACAGTTACCCATGTATCCAACGTTTAATAAGTATATATATACGGGAACATTCATAATTTTCTGGAATCTGAAATATTTCAACGATTATAGAAACATCTTTTTGGCACAAATTACCCTCATCACGCGTTATCCAACTCACTCGTGTACTCGTCTCCTAAAGTAACCCGTCCATATCCTTCGGAATCCATACGTTCACACATACACACACACACACACACGCACATGCACACACGAATATGCATTTACGCAGATATATGTAAATTCGAATCAAGGTACGATTGCTTGGCGGGAGGAGACGAAGGGGGAGAGGGAGAGCGGAAGATACGAGGCGGATGGTCTATTAAGCAACGAATGGGGCAGGCTCTCTCTCTCTCTCACTCGCACGCCTCATCGGGACTTCAATTACCGTAAATGTAATGAAGAAAATGATTTGTCAGGTGCAAGGTGTAATGGCGTTTCGCCAGCCGCGTCGCTTCTAATAATCCGTTCAAGAAAATGTACGCTCGCGCGCGATGGTCTCCTCCTCTCCTCCCTATATACCACATTACACAGCCCTCGAGGTACAAAGCCATCCGACGACGGTGGTGGTTATACGGCTATGGCTATATGGCAAGCCAGCCTTGGTAATTGGATCGAGCACTCCCGGGATTTCGGAAACACCCAAACTGCCCAATACAGTTTGCATAAAGCCATTCACGCCGCGGGGACAAACAAGTTTTGCCCTGTGAGAGCGCGAGCACGAACCCAAGGCAGGCGCGAGGGAAGTGGTGCCGCGGTTCTCTCGTCGTCGTTTCCCATTACGCGGCGAGATTAATCGAATGCGTTTCGTCGCCAGTAGTCACACGTGTGTATGTGGGTATATATATATAGGTGTATATATAGAAAAGAGTAGTTGCGAATCGCCTGGATGGTATATGAGGGTTACTCCAAGATGAAACGGATCGAGGAAAAGTGTTGGGTTATGGGATGTGCGAATGAGGGGCGCTGGTTGGGTTTTGCGTAGAAAAAATAATTATGGTTATGGTTGGTATTTAATTTAAATGAAATCGTATGTAGAGATTTTATATAAGAAAAAGTTAACGATTGTAGTACCAATTATTATACTGATGTAAAATATATAAGTGCCAGTATAATACGAAATTAGCATAAACTTTCTACTAAATTAAATTGATTATCAAAAGTCGATAAAGAATTAGCGGTTATATGAATAACAATAATGTATATATGTATTTTAGTAGAATAATTACAGCATTTGCGGTGGTAATTAAGAAAACTGATTTCCTTTGTACCGTGCAGTTAATGTTTTTCTGTTCAAAAGAGTGGAAGTCGATACGATACCAATCTTATTTTCAAGGAAACCAAGTATTAAATGCGCTCGCTCACGCTCGCCGTTGCTAAAAATACGTGGTAGGATTTCATCCTCTCGCGTTTTTCTCCCTCCCCCTTCATTCGTGCACCTTTTCCCATTGTATTTGCGCTCTCGAAAGCCCCCTATCTCTGAAATTCCGGTCTATCGAATAATGCTATCTCGTTATTCCGGACACGATAATTGCGATCCTTTGACGCATTGATAAAGAACCGTGAGCGACGCGGCAGAAAAATCACGCGAACCGACACACACATACATACACACATAGACCGAATCCCATTAATGCATTTGTGCCGTCTGGCACAGAGCAACGCCCCACGTACAATATATATACCTGAGTGTAGCACACGGAACTCGTCGTCCCGCGAAATCTCTCGCTTTTTCCATAAGTGAATAATTCATCGTTCTGGAAAAAAGCCACGACGACCAACGACGGCAGGGAGGAGCGCGCCAAGTTCTTAATTTTCGTACAATGCTCTACCTTTAGCCTCGCATATCCGTCCAATACTCTAGAAGCCGCAAGCGCAGGAAAGCGAGGAAGAGAAGGGAAAGGAATGTAAAAGGTCTGTCTTCACTGCCGGTTAACCTTAAAGAGTACTTGCCTATCTGAAATTTAAGAAGCCTTCCATTGCCTTTTCCCAGCGGAAACCTTAAAATGCACTTTTTGTCGGGAGGGGAAAAACAAGCGAGGCAGGAAGATCATTCGGAGATTGGCCGCCCGCGCGCTCGCGCACAACCGGGGCATACGTTTATACATACGCGCGGCGCTCGCGAGCGCGTGATGTTTATTCATGTACATGCCGAAGGATGAATAATGGGCTGTTGCTGCTGTTGCTGCTTCTGCCGCCACCGCTGAGGTGTTTTACCGAGTTAACTGTGTGTTGTGAAACGCTTCGCTCTCAAAGAGCAGCGCACGCGTATGTATGTATGTGTATATATGTATAGTAACGAAGGGGAGGAAGAGAGAGAGAGAGAGAGAGGGAGTTAGCTATAGGGAGATAGGCAGACAGGGAAATGGACTCCACAAGTCCGCCGGACTAATATAAGCTGTTCCGGATCGAGCGGACGAAAATCGGCCGGAATGACGGTCTATTTTTGTCCTCTAGCCATGCGCACCGGCTGAGAATACTTACGGCGGATTATCTTATAGCGCACTTACGGATATGAGGAGCTAAAAAAGACACGAGCAAGAGGCGGGATACGATCGAAGAGAAATGAAAAAGTAATATAGATTGGGTTTGCAATAATGGTGGACTACTTATCGTTTATTCATCGCGAGACGCTTTTGAATCACAGACATGTAATAATTTACTTTTTCTGACTATTAATTCGATGATGAGCTTTTTCTGAAGTAAATTACGTTTAGATGTGTAGTAGAGTGCCGATAGTCGGGCAGGCTATAATAAAATTACATGTGTTTATAAAAAGTAGACGTTTCGTAGGAATGTACTTTTTCATAAATTAAGAATAACTTTAAGTTGGTAGTAATTTCCAACCGTTTAGTAAGTTTGATGTAAGGGTTTTAAAATATGAGAAACCATAATAATACCTATATACTATCTAACTATCAAAGAAATCATTTATACAAGTTCAAAAATAGTGACATATAGTTTTATTTCCAACTGCCGAGTAAGAGGTAAATAAAATTCGATTTACTATATACAACATTGCAATCTGAAAATATAATCATAATAATAAATTGAATTAAATAAAAAAAAGTCAATTGAAATTTCTCCCTCTTCCCCAAGTTTAGAAGGTTAATCAAATTCTAATTGATTCAACCTATTATTTGTTTTTAATTAGACGTTATTAAAATAGACGAAGATACATGCACGTACGCACGCGCGCGCATGGGAGCACGCTGTAAAACATCAGTGGAAAAGCAGTACGTCATGTGAGAGGCATAGCGGGTGAACGCGCGTATATAGGAGCGTTGCCAGTACGTGTAATCTGTGATTAAACACAGACTCCTATCGGGGAGCCCCGAAGTGACCCGCATAGATAATTAGAGTGAACGCGAACCACTGTTCTAAAAGTCGAAACTCCAATCGAAACCTTTAACGCGTATATAACTGCGGCGCCGTGTACACGTTATGTATAAATATATATATACACACTTATGGGGCAACCATATAGGCGCAGCAGCAGCAGCAGTGCGCTTGAACAAGTTTCTATCGCGGTGAGATTTAAAAAGACGAATCGCTCGGTTAATTCAAATGCCTGCCTGACTATGTATATACGATGCAGGCAAGCCGATTGGATCTCGTATATGGCTGAGCTATGCATTGGAAATCATTGATTTTCCGAGAAGCGTTCTTTTACTACTGATGCTGATTCGCGGTTATCGCGTGGTAGTTCGATAATTTCGAATTCAGGACGCAAAATTTTAATGCGCGTAATGAAATATCACGGTTTTTACTATTCGTTCGGAATTACCGGAAAATCATTCCACCGCGAATGTTATATTTACAACTTATATGTATATAATGCTACAAAACTCTGCGTATGGTTATACGGGAAACTCTTTTTATAGAGGTTATAAATTAAGCGATTCGAGCCGAGCAGTTAAATTTAATAAGATATTTCAATTCCGATTGATGATGAAAATTAAAATTTTCGGGTTATTTTATATAACGTGCGTGATGATAAACCAAAGTCGTTGATAAAACTGTACGAATAAATGTCTCGTTTACTATCCTCTTAACGCACTCTCACCTCTCTCTATCCCTCCCTATTTCACTGCTCTCCTTTAAAATTCAAAGAAATGATTACGATTTAAATCTATACAGCTAATAAAAATTAAAATAAATATCCCTCGGGTAAGGCGCTTTGAACGGTAAATACATTCAAAATATACGAAGTGCTACCACGCGCGCGAGCGAACGTAAAACCACTTCTAATTCGATTCAGTAGCTAATCGCGCCTGTGTACAGCGGTACCTCTTCTTCTTCTTTTTTTTTTATTTCTCCGAATGCGCATTAAAACAGACATTAAAGCTAGAGAGAAGAGCGGAGGGCAACGAAAGGAACTCCACGCCCGCTGTAAATTTATGCCTGGCGCGCGAGAGAGTGAGAGAGAGAGGTAACAGCGTATAGCAGTAGCGATGCTGCAGCAGCAGCAGCAGCAGCAACAAGAGCAATATATATATATATATATAGTATAGTGGCTCACGTTAATGCGTTTCGGTTGATGCACGGTAGTCGTACACGAGGCTTAACCCGTAGTAGTATATACATGACACACGTGTGACACAGCGAGCCACTGTTCGTGTCGTTTTTAAATGCCGTATAGTTCTCACCGTGGTTTCAAATATTGAAGCAAGCTCTCCGGTAAACTAAGATAGGCCGAATAAGGTACACATTGTGAGAGCGAACGCACGCTCGTTGGTAACTTGTTGCCCTGTTTAGCTGGTGGATCATTTGCAAGGCACACTGTTGCTGCCAGTCAACGTTTGCGTTTGTGCGTTAAGCTGTGCTTGAATTTAGTCTTGAAAAATCGTTGTTATCGTAATGAGTTGGCTGGATTAAAGGGAATTACGATCCATCATTTTTTATTCTGCAATATAACTTTAACATTGTATAGCTATATAAAAACCATATAGTTGCTAATTTTATATTAAGTTCTGATAACTAATAATAACCAAAATGAGAACGCGTTTATTGGACTCTAATTGTTGCAAAAAGAATTATAGTTATTAACAATTATCTAAAAATACAATAATATATATTGTGCGTATAAGTACAAGACAAGATATTTTGATTAACTTCGTTCCATTACAAACATCATAATTCAAAACGTCAAGAAATAACTTCGGAACAAGAAAATATTTGGAAAAAGTTGATTTTTCTAAAATAAACGAACTTACGCAACCGTTAAAATTATCACCTCGTTAAAAATGATAATTAAGATACCGTTCACGCTTGCTCGAAGAAAAAAAAAGGTATAGGGTAAAAATCAAGCATACACTTCCCTTAACGAGCAATTACACGCAATGTCCGTAATAAATTAACCGCATCGATTACACTCAACAAATTCGATGACAAATCGTCGGATATTCAAATAAGACGACGAGTCGTTCGCGTGCCTAATACTGCCGCCATCGTCGTTGCGTATATATACATAGCTTATAAACGCGTCTCCCAACGCAATCTCACACCACTTCAAACGGGTTTCTCGCATCGGCCTATCAACGTTAACGCGCTTGCGCGCTCGTACGCTCGTCTCCCCTGATAGATCGATATCCTAATCGGCTCGGGCAACGACTATACGACTAAGACGACGACGACGACGACTTCTCGCGTGCGCGTGTCAGTATTTAGCCTAAGTGTGAAATTTCCCCCTCGTGGAAGCACGCGTCATTCAGACGCTCAACTGTCGAGATATGATTAATCGTGTATAGAAGCGCTCGCGAGCGATCATTAGCAAGGAGAGTTGGCTGCTGCTGCGCATAGGATATATACCTGAGGATATCACCTTGCGCGCGTTTGCAATCCTTACTCGCGAACGCGCGTGTGGATTAATTACGAGGAGCCATCAATCATTGCATTTCGCGAGCAAGAGCGGGTAGCGTGTGGAGAGAAAGAGAGTCGCCTTGTGCAAACGAGGAGAAAAATGCCTGAGAGAATCAAGGTTACACTCGTCGGGGTGCTGACACTCGTTGAAATATATATATATAGGATGAATGTATTCATTCGTTGCTTTGTGATAATTCATTATATAGAATAGATTGAGGAAAATGTAGTATGGTACACTATTTGTTGATATAATTTGTAAGCTGAAAAAGCCTGATGGAAATAATCATAAGAAAGGCTTATTTTCAATTACAGATGAAGGAAGAAATAATTATGAGTATATACGCATTTCTTGAAACTGGTTTCCAAAAAGCTGTAAACTTATTGCACGTATAAAACCGGTGGAATGCCACCTTGGCATGGAACGCCCAAAAAGGCCGATGTCATTCGAGACTTCAAAATTACATGTTTGGATATTAGAATGTAATTGTCCTACAGGGTAGACCTAATATTACGCTTTTCTCATTTCGAAGTAATTACAATGCGAGTGGTAGGTTTGCGTAATTTTTCCCAGCGATTCGTAATTCGAGCAGAACCCTGAGTTGACCTATTATCCATAATCACTATGAACTCTTATGAAAGGAATGAGATAGATATACAATCCCGATATTTTTCATATATAAGAGAAACCATATATTTCAGTAAAAGTACATTTTTCCGAGGTGAACAACTAGTCCACAAAATTCCACACAGTTAATATTTAAAAATCGTACGATTACAAAACTTTGTAAATTAATGTTACCTTTGCTAATCCGAAACAGTCATAAACAATCGGTTTTCTATTACCCCTAGTAAATGTGACGCTTTAAACCGATATTAATACCCAATAGTGTCCTTTAAAAATATTAGAGAACGAGGAAAGCTCTTTTTATCGATCATGACATAAACCAAGATTTTACGATCTAACTGTTGAGGCTGTGAGGCGATCGTCAACTGATATAGCTACTCGAGAATAACCGATATTGCCAGTTTTGAGATCGTAAAGAAAGAGTTCTGGTTAAGGTAATTATTTGTGGCGGCTTTACGGAAAACCGACTCGCTACACACCTTTTTACCAACAAAAATTATAGTTACAAGTACAGTAGCAAGCAGCTGAATAAAGATAAAAGCAGAAGAAGAAGAAGAAGGATGAAAGCGAGTAATGAGGAGGGACGCAGGAGATTGCGTGGTAAGAGGTCCGCAACCTCAAATATCTACTAGACCTTTTAAGAGGTTTCTGTCTCTTATCTACCAGTTTTTCGGCTCGCCATTCGTGCACCAACGCCGAGACACATCAGTCACTTTGATCTCCGTTCTCTCTCTCTCTCTCTCTCTCTCTCTCTCTCTCTCTCTCGTGTTTACGATGCGAGTATATAGGCACTGATGCCGAGGATCGTAAAGGAAGAGCGTGCGTGTGTGTATATATATGCGTGTGCGCGCAGAGGCGAAAAGTGGGCCGAGCCAGGCAACCGTATACGAAAAGGAAATTACTTACACGACCGAGATGTGTCACGCAGCGTCCAGTACGAATTTTAATGATAATGATAATGCTAATGCTTCTTCAAGCAGAAAGATGTCCTATTAAAATTTGCTCCTCCTCGGTTGCTCGCTCGGCTTTTAAGAATGAAGAAAAAAAAAACAAACTGACTTTTAAATTGTCATAATAACTTGCGGTTCCCGTGAGGCTCATTCATTTATCATATTTCTGTTATTCTTGGATTTGTAGTTCCATTAAAGGTAGAATGTAATCCGTATATAGTTGAAGCGAGAACAGTGGTTCGATGAAATAATTTATGAAACAAAGATGTCATAGTCAAAACACTTTTAGTAGAATGGTTACTTTAATTGTCAAATATTTATAATCAATTTTTAATACTGACATTGATGTTTATTAATGCTTTAACAAACCTGTTGGAGTAATATAAAACAACAGGATTTGAAATGCAAAAGTTAAATAATACGCGACCAACTAGGAGGAAAAAAACCGCAACATTTTGCCTTCGTTAAAATTTCATTCAGCAAGTCATCCATTTTACGACAAAAGAGCATAAAAAGACACGATATTCAATCCATTGCCAGAGTAATTAGCAAACGCTCCATTATCACGACAGCGGCACGGCGCCCTTCGGCCCGGCGCATTCAATTCGCATAATTAGCAGGCGCCAAGGCCGTGTCGCGATTATATTTTCCCCGATACACCATGCATATATATATATATATATATATATATGGCACCATATACGTATATACACATATGAATTAGAAGCGACTTGCGAGCTTGCGGTACCTAAAAACACGTTGCGCTCACGCACACACGCGACTGACGGGAACACACTGGCACGTCGCGCTTATTCTCGGAAGGTCCATTGACACGACGTATACATATACGAACGAACGTATACGAACGTGTGTATATACGCATGCACGCACGCTCGCAGTGGAAGGACAAGTGAAACAATTTAACGCTAATTAATGTTATCACAACGAGACTCGTTACCCTGAACCCGACATCATTCGACAACGGGTTTCAATGTTACTCTTATATTTGCTCTTTAATGAGTTCGTTCACATCTGCGCTCACGCGACGTTTTATTTTCGCCGCCGGCATATATATGTATATATACATGTATACACGCATATAGAGTATATTATGTGCGTATCGCGCAACCTGTTTAAACACACATTGCTCCCTCTCTAAATCGTCTATACACTGAGCCCTATAGCAATTGCCGTGGTATTTCACAGGAGAGGGGAAAAACAAGAGCGTTTTGCGCGGCAGACGGGTCGAGACACTCGTTGTTTTGTCACGCAAAAGGAAGAAAAGGGGTGAGAGAGAGAGAGAGAGAAAGGCTATCAACCGTGTCGGTAACTAAGCTAATGGAACAAGAAAACACTTGTCAGTGACACATATTTATATTGGACGAGATGAAACGTAAATAACGATCAGATCGTTGAAAGTAATGGATAAACAGTTTGTCGAGTGAATAATATTTTACTTTCACTACATTTTTTGTGCGTAGAGGATAATTATTTTATTTGCATATTGCTCATTGTTTTCGTATACATTTTTCTATATATCTCTTATGACAAGTGAACTTACTTTTGCTTAGCGTAACAAATGAAACGTTGTTTTTGATTTTCGCAGTAGCTGTTTAAAAAATATATCATGAGTTTGATATATTCTTTTAATTCACATGATATGATACTTGTTTATAATTCTTTGTAATACAATTGGGAAGACAAGAATCTTTATAATTTAGTTTATTATTTTTATACAATAATCAATATAAAGGAATAACTATAATACATTGTGAGTAAGTGATAACCAAAGTATTTTGTAGAAAGCTACCTTAAGACAGAAGCAAAATAGTTATGTATATACAGCTGGTTAAAAATGTATGTACTAAGGAATCTAACGATATCTTTTATAAGATCATTTTTAACTTATTAATCTAATTAATTCTTACTATTTTCGCATACAGAATAAGATGAGTAGATAATAATAATAAAAATATTACTTAAAATGTAAATCTGGAAAAAATAGAATATTCGTATGAACAATTTTATGTTGAATGAATTCGCACGAGCCTCGAGCGTTATCCAAAAAGGAATCATACCATTTAAAAATTCATACAAAAGTCATATACGCAAATGTTATCTCTTTCTATTATAAGATTTTATGTATCTTATTTATATTATACGGTAAACAGTATATGCACCTAATCATTTTATCTTAATGGTAATTGTAATCTTCGTGATTTGTTGAATCATCATTCTTCACACTAAAATAATGAAAAACGAAATCCGTCGGTGATCTCAGTACATCTCAAAGAATTACATAACTCCGTGGGAACGTGATTTCGCAATTGCCAGGGCGAACTGCCTCGAAGCTTCGTTATGCTCCCCCAAACGTTGAAATATTATCGTCTCCTCGCATCGGCCCATTAAATAACAATAGCCCCGGCGCTCTCAATAACAATTAAACTGTGTCCATCACTGTCCGGCGGCGCTCGCGCGCACATCCGGCAGCCGATGCATTATACCTCCTCCTCCTCCTCCTCTTCGTCCTCCGCTTACATGCGCCCGACTCGCATCGAATATACACAGAAAATTGCGCAAATCCATATCGCGCATATCCCAGCCTCTGAACGCGTACATGTACGTATATAGCGGCGGGCGTTTATCATGATCCATTATGCCCCTCTCTCCTCGCGCGATCTTGTTTGATCGCGCTGCGGCGGCGGCGGCGGCAGCGGCGCTCGTCCGTTTCTCCACGGCACTCGATCATTCGCTGCACTCGCGTGAAAAACGACGTCGTAAAGGAAGAGCGAGAGTATACGCGGGGCAGGATAGAAAAAAAAAGGAAGGTAAAGAAAGAGAGAAAAAGCGCTAGTGGTGCCCCGGGTCTGTACATGCGCTTACGCATACATAAACGCATATATATATAGAGGTGAAGGAGAGGGGCAGAAAGAAGTGAAAAAAGAAGTAGAAGAAGAAGGTGGAAGCGCAAGAGCACACGCACTGAGGGAGAGAGAGAGAGAGAGAGAGAGGTAGTATGACCTCTGCTTCCTGCAATTTCTGCCTACGTCAGGCCGTCGCTCTCGTTTTCTTCGTTTTCCTCTCATTGTCAGGGGGAAAAGAGGGGGCGACTCGTCCTCCCTCAAGTATTCCACCAGGAGAACGGCCCGCGTGCTCGCGCGCGCAAGGTTTCGTCCGGTCAATATCATAGTGGGAGCATGACGAATTGCTTCACGGTAAGAGGATCGATAAGCCATCCGAAACATTGTCAACCATTTGTAACAATCGCGCGAGCAGCACGGGCGTAAGTCTGTGTATCTATATATATATATAGTATGTGCGTGCCTCTCTCGCGGATGTTATTCTCTCTTTTTCTCAGCGCGCACGCGCGCTCGCGCCTGGCGGCGATTTATCTTCGTTGACCAACAAAAAGCAGGATACATTTTGGTTGACCGGCATCGGGCGTTAAATAATGCACGGGAGGGCGAGATTTTTTTTCTCCCCGCTCTTTCATGCGTGATAAATTCGCGCAGGACCCATGCGAGGATTTTTGTATCCAAGAGGAAGAGGAAGAGAAAGAGAGAGAGAGAGAGAGAGAGAGAGAAGAGCCACTCAAGGGAAAAGCCTGTTCAATCTTGCCTTTAGGCTCTCTCGGATGGGCGACGTGTATTTGTGTATCGGCCGTACTCGCGGGTAATGCGATTATCAATTTAACACCGAACTTTTCTCCGCGTGGCGAGGGTTAATTATTCATTTTAAGTGTGATTGATTTGACCGTGCGCGAGATACGTAATAATCATGCGGACGTGGGCGTTGCGGTAAAGGTTGCATCGATGAAGCCATAAAATTTTATCAATTACAAAACATATTTTATGGAATATTGCTTAAGTGAGTCGTAAAAATGCGCGCGTAAACTGTAATTATGTGTTTTGTGCAATGCAGAGATATATATGTGTGTGTGTGTGTGTGTGTGTGTGTGTGTGTACCGATGCAAAATCATACAGAGCTATATAATTTGAGCGAACGTAAAAAGTTATTTATCCCGAATTTTTTAATAATACGTTTGTGAAAAAACAAATCTGTAAAGTAAATTTAATTATGAAATTCGCGTTGCAAAATATGAACAATGTGATTTATAACGTAGTTAAAGGTGAAACATCAATATACCTGCGCGCTTTTTCAAAACACTTTAATTACAGGTACGCATCGACCATTAAAAACTTATTTGAAATCTCAATATCACATAACTCGCACTTATATCAAAAAGGCATATCGTCAATATAGAAAATTATCGGAATTCATCCAACAGAACTTGTTTGCCTTATATTTTGTAATGGCCCATCATCGATCTTTGCGAATTGCGATTTACCACAGCCCACACTATACTCGCAGCCGTAAAAACGTTCACCTCCGAACGTCTAAACGTCTCGCGAGCGGCGTGTAAAAAAAAGGAGCTATTGGATGTCTCGAGACTTTGGTCGATTATCATCGATTTGCCGCGTACGTATTGTCCTTCGTTCAACGAGCCGCTGTCGAGCCATAGAAGAGAGGAAGAGAGACAGGAATAGCCCAATCATTATACACGTCGCTCGCGTCTCTTTAGCTTATTTTGCTTTTCTCTCTCTTCACCATTGATGCGCGGCCGGCAGTTCTCTCTCTTTCTCTCACTCTTATATGATTTATGACTCGGCGTTTTGCAACATTGCGATTTATTAGTCGCGCTATCGGCAGTAGCCTCTCCTCAACGCGCCGCGAGCCGATTAATAATCCGTCGCGTGGAAAAGGGAGAATGGGCAAAAGGCGCGATGGTGAGCAGGGGCGAGCAGTTGCCGTATTATACTCGGTGGCAGGGATTGAAAAAAACACGGACGTTCGGGCGTATATATATATATATATATATATGTAACCTTCATGCCTGTCGCGCGATAAGATCCGATACGTTTCATTGTGAGTTTAATGGAAATTATCGGTGTCGACGCGAGCTATTAAACTGTTAGGCTACGGTCAATTTGCTCGTATAATTATTGGGAAGTATTTAATTGCACATGTACATATATATACGTGGGGAGATAACCTCGTAGCGCCAAAGAGCGCATGCCACTCGGGCAAACGGACGGAAAGGTAATGACGCATCCGGGCGTCTGTCCAGATTTTGTCTTGCGTGTCTGTATAGCAAAAAAGAAGTGACGTTACGTGGTAATGGAAGCCAGGCATTTATATATTCTATGTGCGGTGTACACTTTAAGACTGAAATTTTTATTTTTATGTAATGAAGGTATTATAGATGAGAGTAGAATGAATGTTATTTTTCAGCGAAAAAAGTTATTTTTAATAACACGTCCTATTTTACTAGATTGAAAAGATACATTTTAAAATTATTCTATTTGCAAAATATTAAACTTGCATATATAATTATGTGGGTACGTATAGTTATACCTCGATAAGATTAGAATTTGTTCTACATACAATATGAACGTCAATTATAATTTTAAAGTCTTCTAAGTAGAGAGGTCATTTATTTTTAATAACTAAAATTTTTTACATGACAAATATGATAATAAATTTATAATATTTATACAGTGGGATCAAAAGTTAATTTAAACTTGATTACTCAACCGCAATGATTCGAACAATTGTTTTGAAATAGAAGTACTATAATAGTAATAACTACAAATAAGTCTGAATGGTTATTTCGTTATTACTTCTCTAATTTATTTAAACATTAGAGCGTACAAACTCTACTATCCCATAAATAAACAAAAGCTCCTACGCCTAATGGTATGTTTCCAGGACTGTAATAATAATTAGTATACCATTACAGTGCTGACTTCACACAAATTCACTGGCAGAGGCATAAATTAAAGAAAAACTTCACGTCGTTCCTCTAATCTTCTCTGCTTCGCATTCTTTTATTCAAAGTATAATTTCGTTATCTCAACATCGTCTCAGATTGTATTCAAATCGCATGCAGAGGTAATAATTAATCAGAACGGACAGTTTTCAATTACCAGCACGATAAGAAAGACGTTTGATCTCGACGCCCGTAGCAGGAACTTTTCATAACAAATGTGCGAACAAACGGTTCTCATGCGGAATAACAGAAGAAAAAAATAGTGAGAGGGAGAAGAAAAAAAAGCGGTCATACAGGAGTCACCAATCCATATTACCAATGCAAAACCGCGCGTGTGTGCTTGCTCTTATAGCTACTTACAGTATGTGGAGAGAATCAGTATATCGGTCTGCGTGTGATACTGCATTAACAATGGGATTACGTCTTTTGCGAATTAATTACGTCTCGAAATTTCAACCGTGCCGCCCCTCTGATCCCTTCCTCCTGTTGGCGTTGCTCGTGTGCGCGCCACGCACATATACAGCGGCTCAGATGCCGCTTGCGTTCGGCTTACCAATTAAACATCCCATTATCGGGCATTGAGAGCGTGTAATTATTCATGCAACGCCAGTTACATAATCGCTCAATTGGATATAATGCAAGAGGGAGGGAGTGAGAGAGAGAGAGAGATGCACTCACGTATACACCCACTATAGTAGTCTACATAGAGCAGTGGTAGCTCCTCGTCTCCGCACAATCACACGCGGGTGCGCGCGTGCATAAAACGCATTTAATTGGATTGTGCGCAGCAGCATCGCTTACCCTCTCGCTCTTTCTCTCTCGCTCTGTCTCTCTCTCTCTCTCTCGCTCATCTCGCTATCCTGCAGACACCAGATCTCGGCCTGCTAATTTGACTTTAATTCGCATAGGCGCCCTATACGAAGCACAGCGCGAGTAAAAACAAGCTTAAAGCAAAAGCCGTATATATATATATATATATATATATATGATGTATACATGATAGATCCCAATGGATCAAAGGATGCACGCAGCGTGCGTGTGTATATACGCGAGCCTGGATCCCTTTTAATCGCCGTTATCTAACGTCGCGGTCGATGTGCGCGCGCGCGTGCGGGGGGAGATGGAAAAAGAAGGGAGAAAAACGCGCCGCGCTCCGAGGCGGAATTAATCAAGTCCGACGGATATAATGAGAGATAAAATCGCAGCGCAGAGGAAGACGCGAGCTATCGCCGCGGCTGGCTAGCTTATAGCTAGCTCTCTCTCTCTCTCTCTCTCTCTCTCTCTCTCTCTCTCTCTCTCTCTCTTGCCATACGGTATATATTATTTATTGCCTCGATTGCGAACAGATAGATTGCCAAGATATACGGCGAGTGTGTGTATCCGCGAGGATCGTCTCGTTAAAAAAGAAGAGATATTAATTACGCCGCTGCAGAGGGGGATGGAGGGGGAAAGAGGGGAGAGGAAGCGATTCTACAATTAAGCGTGCGACATGGATTTGCGCGTGCGCTTCATATATATATATATATATATATATATAGAGGAAATGCACCATGGATGTTTGTTTTTCGAATGATCCTTGTATATATATGAATGTATCTAGACGTGGGTGAGTAGCGAGCGAGAGTTTGGTCAATTGAAATCAGATTACGTGTACATCCCCTTTTTATGTCGAATGAATCGCAGTTTTATATCGGTGTATATGTATATGTATTATGTATTCCGCGCAGCAATTTTCTCGCTATTTCTGACGATAGTTTTTTTTCGCTTGCATGCCGTAATTGATCGAAATCCTATATGTTTTGATAGGGTCTGGAAAGTTTTGTTTCTATTTTTCCAATTCTACATTAGTAGTTAACATTTTCCTATTTTTCGTTATATACACTTAATATTTTCTTATGATTAATTAGCATAAAGTTACAAATAAAGGTATTAAAAATAATTTATAAAGAAAAAATATTCATTTTATCACAGGTAAGTTTATAAATAGTAAAAAATTACTCTGATCGTACTAAGAGATTGTCTACATTAACGTTTAGCAAATATTTTTTAAAACACGTTACATTTAATAATACATAATTCATTAATTATAAATAGTATTTCGAAGAATTAGAATAAGAATAGTTTGATAAAATTACGAGAATTGCTGGTGAACAGTTAGTTTGATAATAAATGAAACTGAAGTTCTACGTATATTGAAATAAATGCGGTTCCGTGAATTTACACCTATATACCTTTGATGAATTAGTAATAGATATCGTACTTATTCGTAGAAGATCCACTTCTATTTTTGTTCTATGTAGCTATATCCTTTTCGAAGTAAAGGTACATAAATTTTAGTAAGAAAAATATATGTATATTGATTATTACTATTATAATAGTATAAACGAATGGACGATTTGGTATATATCACTATTATCAAACTTGCCGCAAGGCACTGTCGTACCCTTATTATGTTTTACAGCTATCTAAACTGCACATTGTCTTATTATATATATTGGTTTACATTGCTACGTTAATCAGTATATATTCAAAACAATGATATCACTCCGGATAACTCACGTAGTAATGAGAATTCTCGTTTCTAACTAGATTTAGAATCACAGTCAGTGCTACAGCGAAATGTATAACGTAAATAAAAAATCCGATTTTCGAAAATTCGGTGTAAGCCAACCAATCACTACAGCCCGAATTTGAATCTGACATTGTTTGAATAGACAAACAATCGAAATGCAAAGCCAGAGCTTTCAAATCACTGAGCTACCATATAGCTTTGCCGCGCCCTTTGATCTTCCAAAAACGAGTTTGATCAACATTGTTAGTATGTGAGTTGATAACATACAATTATCAAATTTTACGCTTTTTTTTTTACTTTTTCCCTTTGTGAAAATAGCCTCCAATTACTTGGGAACGTAAGCAATGAGTTTCTAAATTTTTATTTCTTAGTGCATAGATATAGGTAATAAATTTTGTAAATAGAATATGATTCGATAAGTACAGTAATAATTTAGATATCGACTATCGAAAAATGGTTGATGGTTAAATTAAATAGCGTAGTTCCATTACATTACGGAATCATTTATATTATTTTCTTAATGTATTACATAGTTTACTAGTATACATAAGTGGTATTAAAAACCTTTAGATGGGGGGGGGGTCCAATGTTTCAAAGACTCACTTGAAAATTGAAGTTAATTATAGACGTTCTTCATTCCGACATAAGCTACTGCCGATTGTTCAAAATTTCGACATTCTATAAGATGAAAAACATATTATCGAATGTAACAATTCACCTACCGTCCAAAGCATCGAATTTCATCAATACGATTTTACAGCGAATTAAACTCGATTAAAAAAAAACTAACTCATTAGAAAC
>JAYJLV010000046.1:670314-688048 GCA_036873485.1 Torymus texanus | reverse complement strand
TAACAATTCACCTACCGTCCAAAGCATCGAATTTCATCAATACGATTTTACAGCGAATTAAACTCGTTTAAAAAAAACTAACTCGTTAGAAACTTTTTCATTGGCTGTAAAATCGTACTATTGATGAAATTCGATGCTTTGGACAATAGATGAATTGTTACATTCGAAAATATGATTTTCGGCATATAGACTGTCGAAATTTTGAACAATCGGAAATAGCTTATGTCGAAATGGAGATCGTCTATAGTTGACTTCAATTTTCAAGTGAGTCGTCGAAACATTGGATTAGATTTTTAAGTACAATTGTAAGATTCCATCAATACGTATTTGAAACTATAAATAGAACTTGTAGATATCATCAAAACCAAACTTTTTCCTATTGAGCATTTTAGAGTATAATGAATTCCTTGTAAATTAGACCAAAAATGATTAATAATGATTAAAAACAATCAAAATAATTAATTTTGGTAATTACATAAGAAAAATTACTTTTTCTATAATGCGTTGAATAAACTAATAACAAGTCGTAAAATTCTTCAAAATAAAAACCTTATTTTGCAAAAATATATTAGTATTCGAAGTATAAAATTCTTCGTGATTGATGAAATGAAGGGTTACGAGCAACATATGTATTAGAAGAGAAGTCTTAGCACACTGAGTAAAGCGAAGAGGCAGAGGGCTCGACCTAACTAGTTTATGAAAAATTCATAGTTTCTAGAAACGACAAAATAAACTTTTGTTCATGGAAAAATTATTTTAATAAGATATTGCAATAAACTTTTTTCTTATTAAAAAATTTTCTGATAAAGACTTTTAAAAAATGATTTTGTTATAAACATCTAATTTAATACTTTAATTTCAATTCCACGATTTTTCGACATCTTCATCACTCGACAGGCCAGTCAACACTTTTCCAACTGATCGTGGAGCTTCCTGCAACGAGGAAGCGAAAGGTTAATCGTCTAAAGGGATAAAAAGACCTTTGATAAAAAGCAACGAACCAACGAACGAGAAGGAGAGAAAAAGAGAATACACATTTTCCAAAGTGGCTACTTCGCAGCAGGGGGAGGTTCACTCGCGCGTTCGCACGACCTTAGGAGTGTTTCAGTGTTTGCCCACAAATCGACGCAAGAACTGGTCGGTGCGGATTTTTCTGCGTGTTATAAACGAACCCGACCTGCTGCTGCTGCATCTCTTCTCCAGTAGGTCGTCGCTCTGGGTGCGAGCAAGCGAGAGAGAAAGAGAGAGAGAGAGAGAGAGAGCGGGAAAGAGAGAGAGAGAGCTAGTAGGTAGTCTTCTCAACTGCTGTTGCTGCTGTTGCTGCGGAGAGTGGCCTTGCCCTTCGGAGCGCAAGGCCAGAGTTCATGAGTGGTTTGCGCACAAGTACGCAGAAAGAGAGAGAGAGAGGGGGGGGGGAGAAAAGGAAGAGGACTTGCGTGCATGCTCAGTAAAGAGAGAGATGCGCACATATCGTGTGATGCATTACGGGCCATTTCGAACTTATCTGCCTGTCGTTGCAAGCCAGCCCGCATGGCTGCGTGGCTCATTTTTTCACGTATAGTGCGAATGAGTATACCTAGTCACGGCGCATTGAGCGAGGTCAAGAAACGTAAATGTGTGCGTGTCGCTCGCGATTTAACATTGATCCTCGTTTACTATTTCAACAGAGACTTGACTTACACGGCCTGGCGTCGTATTTGTAACATTTCCCAAACGTACATTGTACAATAATAGTTATTATTTTATTACTGTTTTTTTCTGTATGGTGTATTAAAGTTTTCACTTAGAACCAGCAAAAAATATCTTACTTATTATATAGCTCTTCCCAATTGGTTATACTTATTAACTTATAAATTTTTTAGATTTAACATGTGAAATATAAGTCAAATTGTTCTACTATTTTGAAATTCAAATATTGAACTCCTTGAAATACTGATAACATTATTTTCACCGTTTAAAAACTAAAATTTTACTTGACCATTTGAAAAAAGTCTATCACTTAAACAATAAAATATGTACTTTTCTATTTAACATCCCAAACTTTTATTTTACTGTTTCACATGTAAATAGGAAATATTTAAAATCATATGTAAGTAGTAAAACTGTTATATCCCTCGTTCTTGTCTATATATACTGGGTTATTTACCGTAAAATTGATTACTTCTGAAAACATTTTAAAAGAAGATGATATTGACGAAAATAAGTGACTATTAAATTAGCATTATTGCCAAGGCATTGCAGAAAAAATGCTTCTAAGAACTTATCAGCCACAAAACAATGCTGTTATAATGTCATGTTGACTCGCGGGAACGGCTAGCGAGCAATTGTCCACGGTCACTGGTTACCACAATAACTGCGATATTAACGTAAAGAGTTTTGGAATTCATAGATCGCTTAGACTATTACCGAGCTTAGCTTTCTTTATGCACACACATGCAAAAGTTCACGGTTATACATATTTCAAAACCTTAGAATCTTGGCTTACGACTTTAGGGTTCATTAACGTGAATGTTTTTTCCGAGAAAAATGTTTCCTGTACCATAATTATGAAAAATTGAATTTTCAATAAAAAATAAACATATTGATCTTAACGAATGACCATCCTTTGCCAACCACTTATTGCCCGCAAACCTTCCATCTTTATATCGTTTTGTTGATTTTCCAAGACCGTTACCACTGTCTTTCCCCCGAACTCCGCCTCTACAATTTCTACATTCTTATATACGTGTATATATATATATATATATACATATATATACCCACTGTTCATTTATAACCCTTACTTAATCCTCTCATCTCATTTCTAAGTACATTACGCTGTTTTCATTCCCCAGGGGAATCTCGACTTTCCCAGTCTTTGTTACGCGCGTATACTTGCGTGCTTTTCGACTTGCTGTGCCCCCTTCTCCTCCACCTCATCCTCCCCCTGAAGCTTTTCCTCCCGTCCATTTCGCATCTCTGGCTACTTAGCTAAAGCAGATCGCGCATTTTATCGTCCGTCGGGAGCGTATTACTGAAAACCAATCAATCAGATCGAAAAGGAGAAGGCAGAGGTTCGTCGAACCTCTCGCGATATTTCCTCAAGACTTTTACAACGGCGCATAGCTCACGCAGCACAACCGATGAATCTTTCTCTCTTTCTCTTAGCTTCTGTCTCTCCCTTGCGGCAGTGAACAGCGGCAGCGGTCCATTTGCACGATCCATCCTCTCGCAAGCCGTCAATTATATTCCGTTAAAATTCTCTCTCTCTCTCTCTCTCTCTGTGAAATACACGCGGGAGACTTCGAAGATTTGATCGATGAATCGCTCTGCCTCTTCTTCTACCGAAGCTCCTCCACCCTCGACGAACACATAAATTAGTACATTTCTTTTGCTTTCCGGCTATGTCTTTGCGAATCTCCATTGAAATTAAATATTTTTCCTTTTTGATAAGTATGCTGCGCCTCAATTTAACGTATAAAAAGCGTGCCTATATCTTGTGACCACCCAGTCGACGGTTTTTCTTCCTCGTTTGCATCGAATAGTCGCAGGAGAAGTAATGGCAATTTCAGTGGAGTCAAGCTAATTCTCGAACTCGATTATCCGAAGACTTTACGTTCTGAAAGTTTAACGTAGAGAATACATAATTGTAAACTTGCAAATATACTGTTCGAACATTTTTAAAGACGCATTTGTTAGAGACGCAATCGAATTGCGAATAAGTATTTATTATGTACAATATAAATAAATATTGCTTAATAAGTAGTATGAAATATGTTAAAAGGTATGCATTTTAACTATGAAAATTGTTCTCCCCTGAATGCGTTCGCTTCTGAATTGATGGAAGACATTGGAGTACTATATAAATACATTGGAAGATGGAAGACCCTAATCAAATCTGGTGCACGTTTACGTAAGGGAGAGCCTTAATCAATTCTTGTGTATGAATGCACGATAAATATTATCACAAAATCAGTCTATTATTTTCATTTCGATTCTAAGTTGTTGATCTTTTGATATAATGACAGTAAAAAATAGTTGATTATAATACGATATTTTTAGCTATACAAAATGAATTATTTTTGCAAGTAATATTTGTAACTACAAATATATAGAAACAAATTCATATACATTAGTTAATCAACTATCATCATGCTATTATATGTTATTATTCATTACCGTAACCCTCAATGAAATTTTCACTTTACCATCCAACTGACAGCCTCAACAGTGAATACAAGTATATGTAATATCTGCGAAAATGAACTTTAACGTCCAACTAGAGTCTCTCGCCACCATCTTTTTTCTCACTCTGAAGCGCGCAAAGCCACTCCAATTATCATTCCACGGGCCATTAAAGCCGTTTTTCCAGCGTACCGCGCAACCATCACGCGCACACGCGAATGTCTATGTGTATATATATGAGCGCATATAGCCATGTGCCAACGTCCGAGAGTCGCGAGGTTAGCGCTATAAGAGCGACGACGTCGGCAACCAGCCAACAGAGCCGCCTCTTTAACGAAGCTAATTCGCGCCGTGTGCGCAGAGAGAGAGAGAGAGAGAGAGAGAGAGAGAGAGAGAGAGAGAGAGAGAGAGAGGCAGAAAGAGATACGGGCCTCGGTCCTTTAGTCGCGTCGCGTCCTGTGAGCCGTTGTCCGGAAATTTCCCCGCTTCCTTACATTTCAGCGCGCACTTTGGCGTGTGTGCATATACGAATTTCAGGGGCCTTTGGCGAGCGGTCCAGCCGGAACGGATCGCGAGCCACAGAGAGGAGAGAGAGAGGGTGAGCTTTAACCCAAGCTGCTCCCTCGTGTGTGTGTGTATATACACACACACGCACACATAAGAGCGCAGTGGCGGCTTTCCGATTCTTTTTACCTCGGAGTAAAGTTTTGGAGGGTCTCTTTCCTCAACTCTCTCTACCGACTAAGCAGCCCCGGCGTGTGGCCTTAAAAAATATATATATACACATACACACAGACATACAAACGCAGACGAACGAACGCGTCGGGACGTTCGTTACGGATGACGTTGCCTGAAAGGGCCGACTCGCTTTCTACGAGACACACGCAGAGATTCGCTTCTTTATTTATCGGCTCCCGCCTCTTCTCTTCTTTTTTCCCCGAAAAGTCGTCGTCGCGCTTATGCGGATGCGGCAGCGCAGCAGCGGTAGTATAGCGCGTCTTTTAAAGGGTGCTTTTTTCTGCGCGCGCTTCAGAGGGGAAGACCGCTAATGAGCTTCGCTTGTCAATAGAAATTATACTAATGGCTTTGTTATTTGCGGTATGAATTAACGCTGTTAATGCAAACGGGTGATTATATTAAATTATGACGTAGCTGTGTAACTGTTTATTGTTGTATTAAATATACGATGCGTCTTATGCCATTGAATTTCATTCACATCATAGCGTATATATAATGTTAGATTTCAATGTGTAATCAGTTATTATACGCATCAGGACTTGCGATAGTTGAAAGCTTTGTGATTTATGAATTTGATGAGTAATTGCAAAACCACAAACAGCTAATAACTATTTCATTCTGATTGAAATACGCGTTTAGAATGTAGAATATCAGCATTGATATATACATACATACATATATATATATATATATATATATTATGCACAACTCGGATACATAACTCATTGATTTATTTAATCTGCGACGAGCTCTTTCCTAATATATATTAACGAATTCCTGTATGATTGACCCCTGCATGCATCAGCGACTAATCATGTCATTAAAATGGATTTTTGCAACTTGCCGAGCGCGCATCCATTTACCTTTTTACCGGGAAATATCTCTTCTTTAAACAGAGAGATAATAATTATACCTTATAAGAATAATGCGCCGATCTAAAATTAGATTTTTACCAGTAAGACTAGTTTTTTAGTCAGAACAGAAGCTCGCGGGTCTTTAACTGATGAGCCGGCCGCGAAAAAAAGTTCTCTAGTAAATTGCGGTAAACTGCGCGTTTTTCGCTCGACGCGATATCCTCTTCTTATACTATGGTCGCTCGCAAAGCGCGAGCCTTTGGCATTTCAAGCGCGGCAATCGGCTCGGCTTTTTCGAACTTGTTAAATCAGTGAAACACGCTGTTGGTTGGCGAAAAAAGGTGATTTTCTGAAAGCATGAGAAATTCTCGGGGCCACGGTGTGCAGGACTTGGCGGAGAAGGGATAGACTTTTTATCGGTTCTATAGAGCGCGCGTACAGAGAGAGAGACTTGAAGAGACGTCGAGTGCGGGAAAGTTTCGAGGCGACCGATAAAAAAAAGAAGCCTTTCGTAAACCAAAATTGATAGTCTATAATAAAAAGAAGGGGGAGAAGGGAATCTCGCCTGATTTTATTTGTAGTGGCACTTTTACAGCGGAGTTATTTTACATTCGACTGGCCCTGATCAGCTTTTATGTGGCTGAGGGTTTTGTATAGGAAGCATCGCGAGATGGAGACTGGAAGGTATGCACTTAACAGTGGAAGCCTTGAATTCCAAGTAAACGCAATAGGGCTCCTCTCGATGAAAAAGATACGCGACCATTAGGAGCGAGATCGTTCCAAGCTGATGATCGGGAAATTTGTCTAAGTTTGTGAAATGGATGCCATTTACAAGCATTTACAAGGAGTACAAGTATTTACGGATATCGACGGCTTTTTATCTCCCTCGTAAACTGTATCGAGTAGTTAACACAGAAGTTCATATAAACCTGATAAAGTCTTGAAGTTGTAAACATTTCTATAAATCCTTTTACGTACTTTCGAAGCGAAATGACTTTTTAATCGCCAAGCAATATTCTTATTTTCATTTATATTTTTATGATTGAAGAATTAGTAACGATAAAGCTATTGATAAAATCTTCCAATCTCTGTACATATTGCTATTATTAATTAAATGCACTTTTGAGAAATAATTATTGTAAATTTCTCACAATAATCTCAATAGAATATGAACAATAAAAGAGTTTTCGACAAGTATACTCTTCCGTATTCGCATAAATTTCAAAGCAACGTCAACGGCATATGCTCTTGGTCTTTAAAGTACCAGCTGAGATGTAGCCTTGAACAGCATTTGACGCGCGCAGTCGTAAATACAAGGCTAGAAGGCTCCTCTCGCACACCTATCCGTTTATTTAACTTTTCTCGTTACCATCCGCCTCTCGCGCCTGCATTTTTTCTCCCTCGTTCTGTTCTGTGAAGCACGAGCCTCGTGATAAAAGAGAAAATAATAAAAAAGACAGACAGAGAGAGAGAGAAAGAGAAAGAGACAGAGCTGATGAGTCACGTCAGTGTCATCGCTCTTCTTGTGGCCGTGCGGCGCTCGTCGTGTTTGCCGAGACGCCGCGGACCTGCTAAGTACGGCAACAGGTCTGCGCCGTACGCTATGCGTGTATTAGTCCGGGTGCATCGGCGAGGGTTTTCAGGTTTCCGTCTGCGCTCCGTCTCTCTCGCACGCTCGCACGGTTTGCTCACATGCAACGTGTTAATTGTCCGGTTATATTTATGAGTTTGCGCCGATCATTTGCGTAAACACGCGGCGTATGTGAGAGAGAAAGAGAGAAAGTCGAGGAGGGAAGCGAGTTGTCGATTGCTTTGCGAATGCAGATGATACTGTAGGGAATGAGACGGAGGCTTATATAGGGTTAATTTGATCTCGTTATACCTTCTTAATAAAATGTAGAGTAAGTAAATTCAAATCTAGGAATACTAATTCATCACAAAGAGCAATCAATTTGCACGAGTAGAGTGGAAACATAAAATATTGACATAATTTTAATACATGTACAAAAATTGTTTTCAATGTTTCAAATTTATGGATTTATCACAATAATGAAAAAAAAATGTTGATTATACAAAAATTTTACCAACCATGTTTTTTAAATAGAAAGAAATTTCTTTATGAATATATTGATTCTTTCCAATGAATATATATTGTTTCAGTTAATATATGTAGATTGCTAAATTTTCTTGGAAAAGTATGAGTTTCGCAATCTAAATGATGGAAATACATTTATTTATTCAATATGTAGTTCTTTACTTAAAATATACTTTACAATTTAAGTAACAAGACAACAATAGTAAAATGTTTATTACAATTGCTACTACTTTTAGTAAAAGACGATGTACTTCTTGGCCTACATACTTTTACTACTTCAGTAAGCATCTACTTAACCATCTTGACTAATTTATTCCTCTAGCGTAAGAAAGTGTTAAAAAAATCGTAAACACTGCAGTACATTTTGTGTAATTCCTTCCTTTTACGATTCTTGCAAACACTATTCCAGAAAATAATTTACTTTGCATAAATGATACCGAACTTTATACTAGTTAGTAATATAAAACGCTAGAATTATGACTCATAAAAATAAAGAAATGTCTTTTTCAAGGTATAAAAATTAAAGCTTTTTAGTCCTATATTTTTGGCACATATTATATATACATTTAAATATGTACCCTGGTAGAAATGTCTCTATTGAAAATAGGCAGGAAAATAATAAATAGCTGGTAAAAATAGCTAATTTCTGGGTAGTGATGAAGCGATTTTTCCGGCCATACTCTCTGTTTAATGGAGATAAGGTAATCTTAAAATGTTTTTACTAAATTTTCTCTGTAATCTGATCATGTATCTAAAACCAAGTATTAAAAAAATATAGCTAACCAAAACGTAAACACGAATTATTGGTATTCGATACAAACGAAAACAATGCTTTTCCGTTTGATGCTGTCTCTCTTACTCCTCGCCATAATAGCAAGCCTCTTATTAGCCATTTTCTACCTAAAAAAACTGACCAACTTTTATATCTTTTAAATACTCATTAATAAACTAATGTAAATTTGTGAAAAAACTTATTCTATTTATTCTGTCTATTAAATGGTGAATATGACTTTTTAGCGATTATTGGTGAAACTAGCTATTTCTTAGGAAATTAATGGAATCTATTTCTACCAAGCTAGTTATCTATTTATTATAAATAATGATATAATATGATGAATATTTTCTGTATCAGATTTATCAAGCTATATATTGTTCAGTTCCTGATGCGTCAAAAAAATATTAATTACTGAAAGAATTTTTTCGTTGAAATAAGAACAACACGTAATTTCTTATTAAACTGACGAGTACGTTAATAGCATAGAAAAAGAGTGAGCATTCGTTCTAACAATTAACATCGGTTACCTCGCAGCATATTATTAGCAAATTATTAGCGGCCAACGACGACGTTTAATTCTGTGCTGAGCGTTGGAGACAGAAAGGAGGAGGTTTGCTTTGGTCACATTATCTACCTTTATATAGTTCACTTTTAATTTCTTTTTTATCTGCCGTAATTGTTAGTATCAAATATTTAGCTATTCTTTTGCCTATTAAGATCTCATGCGAAATTTTTCGATTTTTCGAACGATTTATACAATAGGAGTATATAAAATTTAGTTTTGTTTTTATTTTTGTCGAATACATATATGTATAATTGTAGATGATTAAATTTTCAATAATTAGGTCTTTGACATTCTACTTCGTAAAACTTCTAGACATTACGTTAATTTTACTCGTACTTCCCATTTAATTTACGTTTATTTGATTAAAATAGCTTTTCAATTTGGATTTCTCTGAATACACTTAAGTGATAAAGAAAGTCCTGAGTCCCACATGTGCACGAAATTTACATACTGAGTGACATGGAAATTAAAACTGTAAACGCACTTTATTTTGCTGAAAACATCACAATACTAATTTTGGAATTATTTAAGTCTTTTATGCAGTTTAAAAATAAAATGTAATTTATATGGTTGTTCCTGAAAGTTATCCATTTAGAAGTGAATCACAGCTTGTTTCGAGAAAACCTTGCCGGTTTTATAAACAAAGGATTTAACGTCATTCGTTATTCGCCAACTAAATAATTCTTATAAAAACAAACAGTTAATTTCCTATATTTATGAAACGACTATCGTAATGAAACTTAGAATGTAGCATCAGAAAAATACTTTGTGTATAATCAAGCCACAATGAAAAAAAAAAAAAAAAAAATTACTGAACAACGCAATTAATTGAAATGAGAAATATTTATTTATTGTAATAACATTTCATGTCCAATAAAGGAATATTAGTTATGATGTTATGTACCTTGATGAATAACTTTACAATGCACTATTTCATGCAAACATATATTATGAGTTGCAATTATTGTTTGTTATGACAAGTGTTGGATTCTCCTTTATGTGTCATTATAATACAAATATTCCATTATTGCCATGACCAGAAAATATAAAATATTACTTTATCACTTAGCTTAAATATACTATTTTTGATCAATACTTATATTTAAAATAGTTTCCCCTTTCTTAAAATTAAGACACGTATGTAATAAAAATAATCACACGAGAAGATGCGTGTGTATAAAGCCACATTTGTATCAAGCAATTTTCCAAAAGTATCGTTCTCATTCAATGGGAATGCCCACATCATTCATTATAAAAAAAAATCATTCTACTTCATCCTACAACATTAATGGCATACTCAGTCCTCTTAACCTCTTGCATACCATCCCAGGTATTTCAAACATATCCGGAGGTGTTTGATAGAGAGAAGAGAAAAGAAACTCAGCTCGTATCTCTCGTTTCTCCTGTATATTCCACTCGAAGAAACATATACATATACATTCACATGCACACATACATACACAGCTATATATACAGAGGCGACTCCATGCGCGGAGGCCACGTAATGCATTCCCGAGTGGCCACGGCAGCTGCGGCGGCGTTTCGACCAACCCCTCTCCGGGTTCGACGTCCAGCCGCCGCCGCCGCCGCTGCCGCTGCTCTTGGCTCGTAATACGCGCGCCTCTCGTAAATTGCGCGCGCGATGATGAAAAAAACAATAAAACGCGCAAGCGCGCGCGCGCGAGCTGCTCGTAACAGTCGGCGAGAAGAGGAAGGGGAGGGAGGGAGAGGAACTCACGTTTTGCTTTGGCTATGGCGTGAACGTGAGTCCGTCGACTTTTTGTGCTCGCCGGGAGAAAGAGAGAGGCAGTGGGAGGTGGAAAAAAGAAATTAGTCGGGATTACCGGCTGATAAGTGAAAAGTCTAAGTAGGCCTTTTAGAGAGCGGAAAAAGCCCACGAAGATGTTGAGAGGTATACGTGCGGTGCCATTCGGTTGCTTGTATTATTAGCATGTTGCCATTAATTTAATTCAGATTTTTTATATCTTAACTACAGTATAATAAGTGAAGTTGTAAATAAAATAATGGAAGGATTGTTTTTTTTTTTAATTTAAAAAAAAGCTACTTTATATATGAGTCTTGAATGAAAAATTCGACCTACTTGCATGAAATCAGATTATTCAACTGTTAAAAATTCCAGAATGAATTCTTACCGAATGATAAAGCAAATATTTTTTATAAAAGTCAAACAACCATGCAACTAATTATAGTATAAGTAAAATATAGGCATTGTTTTAAATCTTCTTTCTTCCACACATTTTTTTTCAAGTTCTCGTAATAAGATAAAAGTAAGTGAGCCGCCGTGAATTAGCGTGTCATTTGCGGTGTCTACGACCCGACATTATTATACCAACAAAACTCTTAGCGCATTAGTTAATTCTTACAAAATTTATTATCCTTTATACGTTATAAAGAAAAATAACGGATAAGTTACACAAAGAATAAGGAAAAACAAAAGAAGCATAATAAGAAAGGCCGGCTACATAAAAAAAGAGAGAATAACAGAAAAGAGAAACAGAAAGCGCTAAAGGCGTACAAACATAAGCAGAAAGAAAAGCCTCGTCACCTTGGTAGTGCTTGCCAATGTTAAAACAGGTATATATAGCTTCATGAAAAATAAGTATTTATCGATGGGGATGTCGCGTTAATAAAGATACAATAGATAATTTTGTATACTTATATATATATATTATTTATTCACGTATATATACAATGTCTATATTTAATTTTTATATATTGCAAAATCTAGTTTTCAATTCCTATATGGGAAAAAAAACTTACTGTTTTTAATAATAACCGTTGGACAGGCTCATATTTTCATGAAAATTACTATGATTTACAGTAGAAATTGCAATTATTTTGTCTATTTCACTATACATATAAATAATAATTTTTGTTATAAATTTCCTGATGGAAATTCATCCATCGCAAAATAGCCACAATCTTAGTTAATGGGAAGAAAAAAATGGCTATAGCTTAATGACCATGATGGTAAAATGCTTTTTTCTCTATTACTCGTCTATTCGATAGATAGGGAATATAATGAAATAAATTGAACGACATTCAACTATAACTGATAACTTACTAAAATATAACTAATATACGCAGGCAGAAAAACATTTACAGAAGTTCTTTCGTAAAAATTATATAAAATGTATACTAATTGTCATTATATTTTATTTTGCCGACTGTGTGTTTGTGTATACAGGCAAAAATTGCAAAATGTCTGGTAAAAATTTTAAATGTTAATAAATAATTATGTCAACAAATAAATGAATATAAGCATAAATTTCCAAATACGACAATCTCACAACCACTTATACATTAGTATTTCCATCTCCCATATATATTTAAAACTCTCGACATCCGCAAATCTTCGCTGAAAAATATCCGCTTGCGGCTGATGACTGTTTACGTGGCCATTCTCCGACAAATCTGTCGAGACGGCGCGTCGAACGCTCGTCGCACGCACATACACGTCGCCCGCGGCGTCGGCGGCAGCGTCGGCGCCCTGAGTCATCGTACCGCCTCGTCGTCGTCGTCGTCGTCTGCCACGGCGAAGGCAACGCAAAACACGTGTATAATATACAGTACACACAGGGTTCTTCGACCGCGTGTGATGTTTGCACGAATTTCGTCGTTAATTATCATCCGATGAATATTCCCTCGTTCGCGCGCGGCTTGATAATGCGCCGCCGATGTTTTTTCGTGTGTCCGTAAGGGGGAAGGAGGCAGATGAGGGTTGTTGCGAATCGATTTTCACGATGGAAGAGAGAGAGTGAGAGAGAGAACGAGGGACCCGTTAGGAAGCGAAGGACGCTTGAAGCGAGAGGGAAGGCAATAAGGGGAAAGGTGGAGGCGGCGACGGATGTGAGGGAGGCTGTTTAGCTCGGATGAACTTGGCGGGTTTATACCGAGCTGGGAACTGAAATGTGAAAATAGGAGATATGGATTCCTCAGGGTGGAAAAGAATTTACTGTTCGAGGATTATTATTTTTCTTTTTTTTTTTTTTTTTGAGGAAAAAAAGTTGGAAGAAACGATGAGTCGTTGGCGTTTCGTGAATGGTTGATTAGAAGTAACGTACCATCTATAGAAATAAGTTTCAAGTAAGCATGTTACATAACAAATATTTACCTTGATAAAGAATATAAATAATGTTTTGTTTAAATTTTTATAAAGTTTTTAATCATTTATTAATATCTTAATTGTTTGATAAAATCTTTTAAAGATTTTATTCTTAAAGCACCAGTCTTTTGTGCGACGAAAACACCTTGAACACGCGATGTAAGATGAAATAAAAGAGCACGAAGCTGCAAGAAAACACTTCAAACAAATGCGTATTCAAAATCAATTTATTTATAGCAGCCAGCATTCATACCTACTAAAATAAAGAAATCAGTATTTCCATTGAATTGAAATTTAATAATTGTATAATAAAGTGATAATTCTCTTTAAACGTCGAAATGAATATGGTAATGCAGGTCATTTTTAATGGCCAACGAGAGAATTATGAATCATCCATTAAATTAAGCGCAAAACAAGGAGACGGAGAGAAATGCGAGACACAAGAGGCAGCCTGCACGAAAGCGACTCAGTCGACGTTGTCGTGAAAAATCACGGATGCGAGGAAGGGAGGCCAGCAGCGCGGGCGTGCGCGCTGTCAATAACATATTTTTATCGCGACTCTTTGAGAGAGACTTGCGCGCGAAGGGAAAATAAACGAGGAGGGCAGGATCGTAAAATACAGGCGGGGTGAGGCGCGTGTGCATCGAAGAAGTCTTTCTCTCGCCTAAGGGCCGTGTAAAAATAGTGGCTACGAAAAAAAAGATGTACATACGGTGGAAGAAGAATCGCTCGCGTCTCTCGTTAATCATGCAAGTACTCGCGCATTCGCGACTGGCGATGCCGAATATGCAGGTTTATTGGAATTCGGATACAGTGATTGCAGAGTGTCGAAGAAAAATGCAAGTTCAAGTAGAAGGCGTGAGTTATAGATCACGAAGAGGAATGTAGATATTTTATTAATATTTATGAATATATTCAGAGTTGGGTAGGGCGCCTTAGCTATAATAAAGGGATAGAATACTTTATTTATATAATCAAAAGAAAAATAATCAAGTGAAAGCAAATACTTACAAATATAATTTATTATTTTTGTATCTTGGAAAGTTTTTGGATACCACAATATATGTATAAGTACCTACAAATGTTTTTTGCTACAAGCTTAACGACTCGAGAGATTTTATTCTGAGGGCTTACAGCGTTTATAATGGATGAGAATTTGCTTCCAACACATTGGTTTCTTCAAAGGCGATGTTTTGGAATATTTATATGTTAAATACTTAAATATTTTTGCGGTCGTATGTTAATCATACCCATATAAAAATATGTATGTGTTACCTTAAATATGTCTTTGAATTATAGAAGTTTATTTCTTTACAATCAATTCGATTTATAAGATATAAAACGTCAAAATTATATGACAAAATTTTATGACAATTGATTGGCTAATTTGCTACGAAAATATAGTAACGATTTTCTCGAGAATCGTCATGGGAAATATAATTAAAACATACCTATTGTATATCTCATAAAACCAGCGATCCTTCATACATACTTTATAACATTTGCTACTTATCCATAACTATATACTACTTGTGAGTGATATAAGTTATTTTTAAGTGATTAAAATTAAACTTATTAATCTTATTAACAATGAAACTTATTAACCTTATTAATTAAGGAAAAATTGTACTTCACTTTTACAATAAGTCACATACTTGTAAAAGAATTTGTACCTACTGTACTTACTTTTGTAACCAACTAGCGCCTCTACGCTATCTCTGTGTCTCTACCTCACCTAACTAATGCACTACTCTAACCAAGTCACATAGTCCACCATCTGAAGACTGATAAGTGTTAGAGAACTAAAACTATAAAATGTTGAGATAATGCTCGAAGTTCGTCTTCGAACGTTAAGCTATCTAATATAAGCCCACCCACTGTTTTATACGCTTCCGTAATACTCGCTGTAAGTGATACAATTTCCCAGGTAGTTTATATATATATATGTATTATGATGAGACTTTTGGAAATTGACATATATTTTTGCATAATTATATTGATATTTGCTGAGATCAATAATACAATACATTAACTAATTCATCTGATACGAAAAAATAACTATAATTTTACAAAGTTTAGGACGGTGAAAAAATAATTAGCAAAGGATGTTTGACTATAAGACAATTAGAGATCTTAGCTACTTGTTCTTTTTCTCACAGAAGTCTGGTAAATAGTGATTTCATTAATATCATTGTTAAAAGTGTTTTTCAAACAAGTAGAAAAAATACTACAATCGTCAAGTTGCGGGAAACGAGCCTCGGAACAAAGCGTGAATCAACTGGCATTAAATTCTCAGTGAGAAGCAACACATGAAAAACGCGAATGGAAAAAGATTGCTCATCGTTTTTCCGTCACGAAGGCTGCCCGCGTCCAATGAAAGGTATAAAGTGTGTGTATACCTCGTTCACCCTGTCACTCTATACGAAGCTCCTCGTCGTTTTTATGCAAAAAGGAAACGATAAAACTCGCCCGTTTTAGGCCATAATTGCTGCACACATACACATTCGCACTGCGGCAGTCCCGCGCGCTCATACTCACAGGTATCTCTTTTTAAAAAAGGCGCGTAATAACAAAATCATCCCGATAGACATCGCAACATATACACAAGCTGCAGAGACGCATATACAGGTGTGCTTGTACATACATATGTACAGAGACTCGTAAAGAGCCGTAAAGTCTCGATTCATCGTAGCGTACCGAACGAGAACTTTTCGAATGAATGGGAAGCGCTTGGAGCCACGCACACGGGAGCCATTTAATGACAAAGTGAAAATAACAGGAAGAGGTAATCACGTTTTAGTGCGAGCGTACGCGCGCGCGCTCGCGCCAGCATGCGCCTCGGACGATTTTACGGCCGGTGCTAGCGCGCAATTAGCAGCAGTGCACGCGCGTCCGACGTATCGGTCATTGTCGAGCTCTAGGGGGAGAGGAGACAGGGAGAGAAAGAGAGAGAAACAGAGAGAGAGAGAGAGAGATTGAGAGACCAGACCTACCTGAGTGCGCGCTCGTATGTAATTTTTTCGCCAAGTCTGATTGTCGAAGGGAGGACGAAAATGGTTTCGAATGTGTGCGATGTTCCTTCAAGAGCCGAGGACGAAGGATGGCGATCACCTGTTTTATTGGCCTTTCGCTCGTTCGCTATCATGTCACCGAGATTACAAGGCTGATTTCATTGGCGTATGACTTTATTAACAACCCGGCGGAATCGTAAATTACAGAGAAGCACGGGGAGTTTTTGCTCTCGCTAATTTTTATCTAGCATTTGCCGGTGCACACGTGTTTTCGTTGCTGGTTATGGTTTTATAGACGAGAGTCATTACTTTTTAATGCCACGCGAGCAATTGTATATTGTACAATTTAAGATGTTGTCGTAATTTTGATTTTGAAAAAAAAACACGTAATTTTATCTTTTATGTATGAAATAAAAGGATCGTAAATGGACACTTTAGGGTCTGATATACTGAAAAATCTTTAATATTATCAAGTCTTTGGTTAAAGTAGCAATTTGCAGTCAATGCGAAGAAAACGAATAGCCAATCCTCAATAACAATGATAAGAAAATTTTATATAGATGGATATTTTATCTTCATTTTATTTCTCAACCATGATTTATGGTCTTCATTACGTAGTCTGTGATTTTCAGTTAAACTTCAAATAAATATTGCAAGAAACTTGTTAACGAGATGATTCAAATGTGATGAAACAGTTCAAATATTTATACCTCCCTCTATTGCAAACGCGATAGTCATTCTTATAAATCCCAATCAGCGTGTTATCTGCGCACCTCGCTTCCTACCCATTGCAATAACTTTTCCGTGTAAACAATTTAGCAGCACAGTCTCCGCTGTACATTAAAAAATATTAAGACATTTATGTCGGTCTAGAGTCCATTTTCGGCAGGAAGGAGGGAGAGTTGGAATCGACTCTTCTTATTAGGTCGATCTTAGTTTCTGCGAATCCCGAGGGAAATAAATGTTTCGAGTTCGCGGGGTCGCGAGACTCATCCGCAGAATCATGAAGAAAGCATGAGCCTCACACCAATAGGGGGAGAGAAAACTTGGGCGATTACGTGTTTAGTCGAGGCTGAAATTACGCCTGTTGGGATGTGTATTGGTGTGCTTGGTTTTTTTTCTATATATATATATCTATGCTCGACGTCTCGTATCTGTTTACCTTGTTGTATATCGAGCGCATAATTTATATTTGCCAAACCGATAAAAGAAATGTGTGCTATGTGCACCTGCCAGAGCATATATATATGTACAATATCTTCGAAGGTTACATCGACAAAAGACGCGTTAAGTGCCTTTATAAAGTGCCGGTTGACATCACGGCGAAAGTCAACAGGCACAAGCCGCGATTGTCCCACTTCTTTTTATAATGTCACTCGCGTATATATATATATATATATATATAT
>JAYJLV010000046.1:637625-664012 GCA_036873485.1 Torymus texanus | reverse complement strand
GAGAGAGAGAGAGAGAGAGAGAGAGAGAGAGAGAGAGAGAGAGAGAGAGAGAGAGAGAGAGAGAGAGAAAGAAAGAGAAAGAAAGAGAGTAAAGGCATTGAAATTGTAAAAGAAATGAGCTGTTGTGATTGCATAGTTTATATAGCAATTTGACTAAATTTCTTTTTGTGAATATTTTTTTTAAAATAATTTTGGTGAAACTTATTTGAACCTGACACTTCTAAAAAAATTATTGTTCGAAAAAGAATATTAGATATCGAAGATGAATATTAGATCTAAATTTTCATTCTATTATTTTTGTTTATATCGGGACCGCCTTATCTCTTTATTTTAGCCAATACATAAGCCAAAATGCAAAAGATTGGATTCTGATTCTGTTGTAAAATTGACATACGTTTTAATTCACTCTCAATAGGTTCAGATCTTTCTGAATCTCTTACTGGAGTAATCATTCTTTTTTTAATTTACAATTGCTATTAGATCTGACAGAAAGTGCTGTTTTTAAAATCGATATTACAAAACAGGATGTGATACGTAACAGGACAAGAAAACCTAAAAAATCGTTTATGAAACTGGTGTTCAGAAAAAATCCTCCTTTTGTACTGTTCTTTGCCTGTTGTTCTCAGTTCTGGTGTCTTTATTATTTTCTCACGTTATAACAAGACAATCTTCAAGGTGCTCTCAGTAAAAATTGACATACAGTAGGCTGAAGACCTCCAAATCTATAAAAAGTTGAATATAATTAAATTGAATTGAATTATTGATTAAAAAACTAAGGACTCTTAGCACTAGATAGTCAGACGTAATGAAACTGGGACATATGGAAGAGACCTTCCATGAGTGCTGCGCATTACAAAAATGTCAAGAAAATTAAATAACAGTAATCGTAAAATAGGATATAAAGTCCGTAACACATAAATAATAAATTAAAGTTCAAAAAGAAGTTTTAGATGGAGGACAACATCTGCTTATCAGCTGTAAATGCAGTATTTGATTAAATTGGCTATGACTTTTTTAGATAATACCAAAAACATTAAAGCAATTAGTTATTCTACAAAAATTGTTAACATGTTTAAAAGAATTATAATAGTTAATTTGCGTTCGTTTATGAAAGCAAGTAAACCATACATATATATTATGCTGAAAACATTATTAGTCACAAAGTTAAACCTAAATATACCGATATAGTGACAGAAATTTGAAAAAAATTTATTGGAAAAAATGGGGAGAAATTAGAATAAATGAGAGCGAGATTTATGTAAATAAGTAGAAAAATCGAGATTTCATGCGACATTTAGTAGTGACAAATATTTAAAAGATGCTCAATTTAGCAGGCATTCTTAAAGTTCTTGTCAATTTTGTAAATCCTCTTTTAAGATAGTTTTTAATCTTCTGTAGTTTTACAAAAACCATTTGCTGGTTGGATTATAAACTTTTAAATTCTAAAATTACTTTATTATTTCTAGATAGGCGTACTACAAAATCCCTGTAGACTGTAGATAATGAAACTGGATAACACACATCTTGGAATTTTCATGGCATCGGTGCATTTATGAAATCCATACACCTTACCTAGCAAAAATCTTCTCAATTATACTAAAAGATGGGAAGTGAGAAAACACATGAAAATTTTCATCTATATTCTAAACATATTATGCACTTTACCAACTGATTTTCACTATTCATCTGTGTATAATTTGTGATTTTATGATGCACTTTATTTATTATAAGAAATATTTATATTGCTCTTATTTGATATTTATATTACTTTGTTTTGTCACTTTTCTCAAGATGTATTTTATAGATATATGATACGAATTCTTATGTAGATCCTTGATGGACTACTCTTTGATTCCATCATGTTTCTTCCTCCCCCCCCCGCGGTATACCCCTCTTTCGCTCTCATTTTCTTTCACTAACCCTCTTGAAAAACGCATTGGAAGCGCTAAACGATTGCCGACGGGAAGCGCCTCACATTGGTGCCCGTGGCTCATAATCTGAAAAAGCAAACGGTGCTGCGCCGCGCGCACAATGCAAAAGACGCTGAGATGCAGTCGCGCCGTGAAAATATCAAAAGCTCTCCTTCTACATACGAGAATAAGAGAGAGAGAGAGAGAGAGAGAGAAAGAGAGAGAGAGAGAGAGAGAGATTCTCAAGTGCGGTTTGTATAACGATGACGGGTATAACAAGCCGTGGATGGGAAGGAGATTGCTCCTGCTATACATTGTTGCTTGGTGCCCATTGTTGCTCTGCTTATATTGGAGGATTCTTCGTGGAAGTAGTTTGCTTTTATAAGCTCGTTTTTGTTGTCCCTGAAGACGTGTCTTTTTTTCGCCTTCCTTTCTGGATTGCGATTTAGCATTGAATGTGCGTTTCAACTCGAGTTGAGGTAATAAGGTTTTTTTTTCTCTTGCAAGGCAGACGCATTCAGTTGTGAATGTGGGTCTTGGCAGAAAACTATTTCATTTTCCAGGGCAATGTAGTATTTACTTGGTACTTTTTATGGATTCAGAGAGCCCATGATTTTCGGGATAGAAATTCAGCTAAGTAATTGAAACAGTTTTCGGATGGTAAAAACTACAATGATATAATCAAAAGATTAGCAAAGGTCAAGTAAAAATTTGAACTAGCAGAGTGTACTGAACCACATTAAACGGCCCTTGTTACCTAGTATTATTTTTGAAAATTCATTAAAGACATTTTTCAAATATTAAAACCAAAAGTTATTTCATTCTAAAGCCTGACAATGAAAACATCACGATACACATTAGCAGTAGCCAATTTAAGCAATATTTGAACCTATTTCCGTTCCAAATCTGAGGTTAACAAGACATGGACTCCTATAATGAATTTTATCCCATATCATTGCAATGTCTTCTCACATAAAATAATTAAAGATGATAAATGCATTACTTTCCTTTCTCGATGACTTTGAAAAAATAATTAATGTGGTACACATCATGAACCAACCTCACATTCGACCTAACGTTCCCTAATTTACATCTGCAGTAGAAAAATCACCCTTCCTGAAAAGGAAACTACCTTACTAATGACAAAAGGGATTAGCAATGTGACTTTGGTAATGAACCAGATGTGCTATACGCTTCTCGCGTTCACCTTCAAGTCCCTCGTACAAATGTCCTACACCAATACACGTGCACAATCCCTCACATATACAAGATCTAATCGTATATATATTCGAGGGGCCCACATGCAAAAAGCAAGCCTATTCCCCTAAACTCTCGCTGTCTCATCGTTGAAAGGATAGAGACGGGAAGAAGCTAGAAAGACGCCTGCTCGTTTTTGCGCTTATTCCTGCTTGATTTTTTGCGTGCTGGCAAGGTGACCCATATTGCCGCTTAGCACACATAACCCCTTCTATACACGCACGCACATACTTACTTGGCGGCATGCATCTTTCGCCGGGTGCATCGTGGCGGCAGTCGCCGGATGAATCACGCAAACAGGAAATCCTTCTCCTGTCTTGCCGCACGCCCTTCGAGTTAGGCGCCTGAGTGAAAAATAAAGCATGCCAGGTCTGTATACACACACACACACGTAGTACTAGTAGTGAGTAGTGTAAAGACAACATGCGTCGCGTGCGTGCGAAACCTTCCGTCGTCTGCACTAGATTTTTCGATGGGAATTGTTTTGTCGACTCGATGTAGGTGGTCTTGTAGCGTCGAGCTCCAAATTGATTATAACGTTTAAAGGGTGAAAACGAAAGGGTCGAGAATGCGTTTGGGCTGCGAATGTAGCTGAACGATGAATCGCAGGTTGAAATTGATGGTTTAAGTCGATTAAATTATAGGGCTGTTTAAGTGTTGAGCTTTTAGTTTATTAGTATTTGGTTATGATATAAATTAATGTACTTTTATTGAGGACTTTAAGAGGTAAAAGTATAAGATTGTTACAAACTTTGAAACTTGAGTCTTCTCATTTATTTTGATGGGATACTTAGGAGACTTATTTTCTATCATAACGAAACAAATGATCGTGATTGTACACGATACAAGATAGAAAGTTTGGGGTATTGAATGACGTAAGTTTTAAAGCTTAATCTTTTCTCATTTCGATACTTTCGTTTCATAGTTGATGGAACGGTTTCATTACTCGAGTTTTGCGTTTATATAGAAGAAAATGCTTAGAGGAAGATTATAATTATACATTAATTTATTGCTATATGGAGAAAACGGCGTTTAGTAGAAACCGTAATGTCGTAATATTTTATGGTACTTTAAAAATGTTCTTGCTTTCTAAAGAAAATCATAATACAGTTATGTTGTTAGTTTTAAAATCATTAACAGATTTTTACCGAGTTTTATGCTCTCCGTAATTTATTTCGCAATTGTTCTATAAAAAATGTTTAATTTACCAGTAATGCGATCATTTTTACTACAGCTTTATAGACGTGAATAACCTACAGTTTTATATGAACACTGATACGAAAGATATATTTTATTCATTACTTATGTCATTACCCTTTGAATTAGTTGAATAGACGTATATACACGTAAAATCAGTGCAATATCATGTGTACTTATTAGAAAAAGAAAACGGAATCATTTATTTAAGTTTATTGGGTAAAGCAATTGATTTTCAATAAAATTTTTGAATTTTTTTACTATAGATTGATGAGAGGCTATATGATAAACCTCTAATTATCTTTTATAATATTAGCCAAACTGTTAACAACCCCGTAACATTCGTGATGTAACAATCCTCCACCATTCAACATTCATCAACTATATCTATATCTTATACTTTAAACTATCTTAAAATACGCAAAATCATCGTTAATAACAATATAGGTAAAAAGCGTGGGACATAAAAACATGACTAAGCCACATAGCAGTAAAGTATGCTAACCATGTAATATTCCATTATTTTAGCTAAAATACCAAACGCTGGTGGTCTCTCTTACAAAGTTTCAAATGATCCTCCTCTACCTCTATTTTCTCTATCAAGCGAATTAAGGTCTGCAACGCTTTGGTCACGAAGTCTTATATACCTCGCCATATTCATATACTGTGCACAAACTGACGGCGATTCGTCGACGCGAGAAATGAGACTAATTATATTGTTACCATCATCAAGACGTCAGCGGTTTCTTGCCTGTCGCCGTCGCGTCGCCACAGCAGCCCCGTCATGCCGAGTTGAATTAATTAAAAGATTCGAGACAGATCTGGTTTTCGATTAAGTTCCACTTTCATGCGCTTTTTTATCCGAACGGAGTCGTGTACACTACATGATGCAGGTGTTTCGATCGTGAAGCTGTATCTTGTGAATCCTACCAAGAAATCCCGTGACAATTACTATACGCATTTCCAGGAAAATTCATTATTGATGCAATATCATCTTGAACTACTCTCATAAGAGTTGAACTAATAATTATCAGATCTACGTTAACGAAGTGAAACTGTTTTCATTCACTTTTCAAGATAAATATTAGTAAAATTTTTACTTATTTTAGACCAACACAGATATAAGATAAGCTTACGTAATGCCAAAAATCATACTACCAACTCTCATGCCAATAACATATGTTTGGCCACGAAGAATTAGTAGAGAAAACAAATCAATTCTATTGCTCAATCGTTACGCGTACAAAGTTTCTCCCGGTAATGAAAACTCGAGATCAAACGTCCCTTCGACGTCTATTTTTTCAATACAAAGGCGCGGGAGCATTCGGACCCGAAGCTATTAGCCCCTTACCTTCGTCGTCGACTCGAGTTTCAGTGTTCTCGAATTTCAAGCGCACACGTATATATATATATATATATAAATACATAGAGGCCGTTACACGCGCAATCAAAATACGCGAATACTGGAAGGGCACGTGTCATTGAAAGCGATGCACTGCACGCGCACGTGGCAAGGGGACGCGGCGAAGGTGTCAAAATTTGAATGGCATCCACAGCAGAACAAACGCGGGAGTCGGATAAATCAAATATTTGGATATGGTCAGAAAGGCAATTGGTATTGGCGCGTGGGAAATTCCGGATGAACGATGTTGCCGGTTTTTCGGAAAGCCCCAATGAAATAGAGAGAAGTCAAACGAAAACAGTATTTCCGTCTGCTATAGCGGATTGCGTCTGCCAGAGTGAAGAATAAAGGGGGGGGGGATATATATCGTTGCGGCTTTTTTTTCGATTGTATAGTTTCGATGTTTAGGTATACGGTTGTGGGAAAAGTTAGCGAGGCAAGTAAAATAAACGTTGGTTCTTCTCAAAACAAAAAGCTTTTAGTGTTTGATAAAATAGTGAAGTATTGTTCAATGACGTGTTATATTCCTCAGTTGTGCAAATTAAAAAAAAAAAAACGTTCCGAAACATTGTACATGTTGTAGAATGATAATTAAGCATATAGCCTTGACTTTTAAAGTAATAACGATCGTATGTCATTATACAAGATACGATCATTTGAAGGATTGACAATATTCACGTTCTAATTAAACTACGCATCAGACTCACATTTAGCTTCTCAGAGTCGACGTAAAACGAAGAAAAACGAGTCCATCCCAGTGTAGAGCTCGAGCAACAGCTTTCCGATAGAAGAAACTCAAAGCTCACGTTCGCGCCGCACTCGCGGATCAGATAATGAGAAAATTTTTTTCCCCCCTCTCCGCGCTATACACGGCTGATGGCCGATCTCAATTTAAGAAATCCCTCGTTGAGAAAAAGTGGCGATAGAATTGTAGATACAGAAAGGGGAGAGAAAGAGAGAGAGAACGTGAGTATGGCATAAGAGCGAGAAACGAAGAGACGAGCGAAGAAAACTACGAGGAGCAGAATCATAAAGAAAAGGGAGAACGAGATAGCGGCAAGAGGAGCAAGAAGCCTAGGCGTGCGCAAGCCACGCTGCTGCAGAGAGCTATGGGCACGAAGAAAAGGAAAAGCAGAAAAGAGAGAGGAAGCGAGGAAGGCGCAGAAGAGTGTCGGGATGATGTTGCCGCGGAGGGAACACAGATGGAAAGAAACCAAGGAGAGAGGAGGAGTAGACGATGGTGTTGCTGATGGGCCGCGAGCGCGCAGAGACGAAGCGAGCGAGAGGAAGCGAAACAAGAGAAAAGAGAGAGTCGAGGCCTGCAGAGAGAAAGAGAGAGAGAGAGAGAGAGTTAGGAACGGGTCAGTCTCTCGTGAGGTGGGAGAGGAGGACGATATACTGCGCCGGCGGAGGTTAATGCCGCGATCCGGTTCAGGGGGCAGCCACTCCGTCGCCCCCTGCTTCCTCCTCCTCCTTCTTCTTCTCCTCTCGCTCTATGCGCCTGAAAACAAGCTCTGTGTTGCAAGAGCTTATGGTCGCGTTCGTTTATGCTCGAGCGCATGCTTTTCCCGTTGCTCTTGGCTTTTGGTGATTATGCTGTTGGGATTTGGGGAGCCTGACTGCTTTGAAATCATTGTTTAATAAATTGTTTAAGTGAACAATTCAAATCTTTGGGACAATAATAAAGTGACTTTTCACCTCGTTGTATTTCATTTACGTTCTAATGTATTTTGTAGTGCTGTTACTTATCATTTAGCGCGACAAATTAAGCGACTTTTGTTGGAAAAATTATCGAGTCGCGTGCACTATGCGTATGTCGAAATGATGACAATAAATAATTGTTACCGTTGCTTGCGCCAGCTGCACAACTGTGATTTAAAAGTGTTGCGTAATAAACATATAAGTTTTCTCAACATATTACACGATTATAAACTACTGCACACTTTGATGATGTTAATTATTACTGTAATTATATTGCATTTTTACTTCTTAATTATCTTCTTGTGAGAGGTATGATAAATAAACAACTTGACCAAACCGTACACCCATTTTATATATGCAGATATGAAAATAATCTCTAAAAATACTTTTAGAAGATTCTAATTTTAATAATCAATATTAGCCTAATCTTCAGTGCTCATGAAGATGCACAGATACTTATGTACTATAAATAATCACATCTGCTTTAAAAAGATATTTCTTTTATATTGATATAGGTCGCGATGAAATATTTAAAATCACAAGCAGTTTATTTTTACTCATTCAAAGTAAGTAGGATCCACTGATGGTAACTTTACTTATAATAGACTTAGGTTGGATTATAAATGGCCTCTTGAGTTACGTTATGATGTGTTAGAGAAATATATCAGCTCTAGTGCTTTGATAAATTATGTTACAATCATAAAATGAGTTTTCAGAGTGTACTATTTTGATATTAGAATTTTGATTTTGCTTTTCTTGTCGTGAATCTTCTGTAAAACCGGTTTTTACGTTGTTTCGTTATTAATATTTGAAAACTTTTATAACGTGAAAAATACAAAATGGAAAATTTGTAATTAAACTTATTTACATCATCATTCCTTTATTTATGTCGCGAATAAAATTGAAAAATTAAATAAGATTTATTTCTTTAATCATATTTTTAATGTTGATTGAATGCTATCCAAACGGAGGTGTTTTTTTTTCAATCACTACCACAGTGTGTATACGCTGTAAATATGGCGCTAACGTTGCAACGACACATATTTGCAATTAATTTTTAATTGTTTATCCTCAGTCAATCTCAAAAAGTAATGACAGCTCTAAACGTCTAGGAAACCATAAAGCTGCTGGCCGCGGATCTCTTGGCGAAATTGCGAAATAAAACTTCGCAGGTGGCGAACGCTTCATTATCAACTCGGTGAAAATGCCGTAAAAATCCAAAGAAAGCGCTTTTATTATCACTTTGGCGTTGGCATGCGCGTCTGATCCTGCAAACGATGCTTTCATCTCCTAATGAAAATCTCAAGTCCCGTCGCGTGAGTGCGCGCATTTAAAAGTGAAAGGCTTACACGCCTCTTCCTCGATGGGATATTATATCCAGATAAAACGAAACTCTTTTTCCTTCCATTCGACGTACATCACCATTTTTCCAGCTTTAACCACGTCAACGCATCTCCTAAAACCCATATAATCTTTATTAAAACCACGCATTTCGCGTCCCCTTCTTCATGCATTTTATAATGATTCGGCCACCGCACGACGATGCATTAGTCCGTACTTGTATGTGTATACATATACAGTATACAACACAAGCGCGAGTATATATAGGTATAGGAGAAAAACGACGAGCTGAGAGGCTAACAAACTCTCCTCGTGCATCGCTCGCCGAAGTTTTCCTCGGCAATTGCGCGGGCGCGCAGAAGAGCGTTAATGGCCGAGCGGAGCGAAAAGTAACCAGGCGTGGAGAGTTTCTATACCCCTGTCGTCGTCCGCCCCCTCACCTCTCTTCTCTCTCTCTCTCTCTCTCTCTCTCTCTAGCGCTTCGAGGGCCGAGCATGTCCTCGTGTTTCTCTATCCAAGCGACAGCAGCGGCAGCGGCGGCGAGTCCTCCCCGAAAGGATTTACGGCGCGCAATTAACCGGCGAGCACCGAGATCACGATCAAGTGCCACCAAGGACGTGCTCCGGGGCACCTAAGTAGGGGATCCTCGCCTCGAAACTCGACTTCGTGACTGCTGACGATGCCACCGATGCCGCGGGAGCTGGAAGGAGAGAACGCAGTAGTAGTAGTAGTAGAGAGTAAACGCGTATATATATACACAGACCGCGAGATGTTGAACTGTCTCGAGTGCCGGAATTTTCGGCATGAATTACGTGTCCAGAGGTGCGTAATAGATGACGGCTGTTGCGATTGGACGAAACCGGCTTGTTTTTCCCGTTTACTTTTCAAGGCGAAAAACAGACTTCCCTTTTTTTTTGACGCCGCCGGCGTTAGTCTTGGGAGGCACATTTTTCTAGGTAACGAGGGTAGACCAAATATCGTTTAATGACTTTCAAGAAGACGATTTCAAAGGAACGAGGAGTCGTTGTGGAAACAGGTTTACAATTGCGGTGTGTTAAAAAATTTTTATGTCTTCTTATTATTAATCATCTTATGGCTAACAGAAACGAATGCGTCTTGCGTTAAATATACGCGCGTTGCTTCATAATTATAATTCTTAATTTATAAAATACACTTCTATTAGTGTACATATATGCTGCAAAGGACAAACTTTATTTTTGTATCACAGAAAAATCCGTTATATCTCCGCTTCATAACTGCGCACAATGAGTGTGCTATATAGTAGTCTGGACGTCTCTCGACGACAGTTAATGAATCACGTGTTTTATTCTCATCGTTTAAAGCCCGGCTAATAGCCTCGACCGCTGATAGTTTAGCAAACAAGAGTTCTTTCACGCCCTCCGTTATAATTGTATTTGCAACTTTTTCGCATCGGCCGCTAATTGGATTTCACGATTCCCAAGACACACCACATAGCACAAGTGTAACCCGCGCCGAATGGCAACGCAGAGTCGATCTTATTACTCGTCGCGCGAGAGAACGCACACAAACAGCTTTTTGTCAAAACAAAAAACAGGCCTTCGATGCGTGTACGAGATCGTTTTAAAAAGAGAGGCGTCGTCGGTCGAGAGTCGCGCGCTCTAAAAATAGCCATATCAATCGATGGGTAAACTCGATTTCCAACGGAATATACATCGTCTCTTCCCTCGAGGTTACGCGATAGGCGATTCTCTCCGATTGTGAGTCAGATGACGCGAGAGGCGTGAGGAGAAGTATGGTGGAGAGCGGTCGGGAAGACGGGTCAAACGATGTCAACTCCGGTATTTAACAACATGTGAGGACGCGCCAAGTCTTTAAACGGCCGCGTGTCAAGGGCCTCGGGAGAGCAGCCTCATCAGATGTAATGAGTTTATGAGCGGTGTCACCGTCTTTTTCGCTCCTCTCGTTCTCTCCCTCCCGTTCTCTTCGGTCCGCTTGCTTTTTAACTCGCTCCTTTTTCTGCGGTCAGATGCGAGGCGAGGAAGAGAGAGGGGAAAGAGTGCAACATCTTCGTGACTTGAATCCAAATTGCCGCGATCCCAGCTGATAAAGTGGAAACGCTGCGTGAATTGTTTAATGGCGAATTAGTCAGGTTTGCTATAATTTTCCAGCGTTAGTCGCTGCTGTGGCTGCAATCCAAGAACGACGAACTTGATTTTTCTGTTGTCATCTGCGTAGAATCAAAATTGTTATGTATGGCGATTAGAATTTTATGATGATCGGAGTGATTTATTTATTTATTATGCATTGCAATTGCATTAAACCCCGCCATATCGCGTTTGAATATTTATTCAATATTATGACAAAGAAAGTGTCTATGCTGAGTTTTTAATTAGAACATAAAGTAGCCAATGAATAAAATATTCTAAAGTGACAAATAAAGTATTCAAATAAATAATATTTTTATTGGCTTATGTAAATATCGCATCATCTCCTTGTTACTCATTTTATGCAAATGCGTTTCTAAAAAAAATCAATTACAATATATCTTTTGTCATTGTATATTTCATAAAGGAAACTGTACTTGAGTCATAAACAGATGTGCAATTATTTATTTTAGTCATATTTTCTTATTATTGAAAAAAATATAATGATTAAGTACTTATTAAATCGCAATAAAACCTGTACGAAATTAATTGCATAAATTAAAATTGTCAACACAAAATCTGTTGAGCTTATGGCGAATAAGTATAAATCAAAAACCAAGAATTTATTACCTTGTTAAAGTAAACATGATTAATTTTCCTTTATTGTTAATTAACAAAGCATATACTAACAGATTTTTCTCAAATCTACTTTGTATACTAATAGGCCTGCTCTCCAAAATGTACCTACACAATGATTTTGGACATTTGCAAGTGCGACAATTGTACGATAGTACTATAGTTATGTTGTATAAGTATACAGCAGGCATACGAACAATTTTTCGGTACTTTATTGAAGCCATTATCAACAAATAATTTTTAAAAAACGCTAATAAGCATGATTTAAACCCTAATGATGATTCAATAATGTGCGCAGTTCATTAATACTATAGAAATATAAGAATATCACTTTGTTTTTTAGCACACTCCATTTACCCAAGAAACTTTTTGTCCGTGCGCATAAGAGCGTCAACAAACACGATAATACATATCGCACTCGTCTAGCCATTCCAGCAAATACTTTATAGTTGACAATTATTTTTTATAAAGTAGAGACGAAAAAGCAGTATATGTAGTATAGTCGCATAGGATAAGCCTGCACAGGACTGCCAAGAGCACAGCGCAGGTCTCTGACCTTCCGCAGGCACATGAGCGCGTAAGAGCTGGCTGCGCAATCGACACGCCGATCTTTGAAAGCCTCCGCACTGCACGGGCTACACAGTATGTATAACCGCATGCATACACACAGGACATACGCCAAAATGGTCCACACGAGAGAGAGAGAGAGAGAGAGAGAGAGAGAGAGAGAGAGCTCGATCAGAATCGTATCTGCGATCTAGAGACCGACGCGAGGTCTGCTCGCTTTTCGAATGCGTGCGAGCATTCGGGGTGCGCGCGGTCCCCCCGACTGCGGCATTTATTCCCATTTCTCTTCGTTTCCTCTTTTTCGTTTCGTTTTGACAAGAGAGCGAGAGGAGAAGAAGAATGGGAGATTATTGTGCGCCGGTTGTAGATTTGTAAAAGGATTTGATGACCCGACGATTGTAAATGTTGGTGATGCTGCTTTGGTTATATGTATTTGAAATATGTTATGGAATGAACGTTAGAATTTTTTTTTCTTGTATAACGTTTATCTTTATACTTGGAGGTGAATTTTAACGAAATTCAGGTTCACAGAAGGTTGAAATATATATATAGATGAATTTTTGTAAAATAATAAAGGACAAAAGATGTGTCGTTTAATATAAAAACAGAATAAATTAAACGTTCACAAAGAAAATTCATTTACATAAACACTATCAGCTTTGTTACGCATGTGTCTTAACATGAGAGAAAACAAAAATACAAGCATGAGTGCTACAGCCGCGCTCCTTTGCAATACAATAGCACAAAAGAAACTCTAATAAAAATATTATATATTAACTATAGCACGATATTACATCATTATTGTAAGAAATTAAGAAATACCTATGGATAATTAATGAATTATTTTGTTCGACATTTGAAAAACTTTATGAATAGTTAAACACTACCGTTCTTTGTCCCTCCTTACTTAATGGCCGATTAAACATCGACTTTTCAAGAAATCTGCATAAGTACCCGGTCTAACAACTCTTTTCTTTCTCCCTCATCTTAAACGTATCACACGATACGACCCATTGTTAAATGCAGTGCGCCATTATACCCTAATGACATCTTAAAATTCCCGAGGGTTCGGCAATCCGTCTCTCTCACGTTTTTCTCACAGCTCATGCACACACCCACGCACACGGATGTAGCGCACAAAAATTCTCGCGGCGAGAGCGAAGCAGACGGGCGCGCGCGAGTTGCAGCAGTCTATGCAAATGTGCGCAGCTCGCCTGAAAAGGCGGCGATGATTGTTTCGGCGAGTCCTTGATGCACAGCAGCAGCAGCAGCAGCAGTACGGAAGAAAAAAAGCAAGCAAAAGAGCGAGAGAAACGGCGTATTAAACGTACAGAGTGCGCGCGGTGTATATATAAGCGACTGGCAATTATTATTGCCTCGACGCGCGGGCGCGCGGGGAGAGAAAAGTCCGGCGGATTGTATGTTAATGTTCGCGGGCGTTTTCAATGCGAGAGAGCATGAGCCGAAGGTCCTTAACGAGGCGGCAAAGTCATTGCCGTCTCTTTCGGTGTGTGTATGTGTATGTGTATGGATGTATGTTACTGCCATCCTCTCGCTGTATCCCATGCGTGTATATATACATATATACACGCACCGTTTGTATTTTCGAGCGCGAAGTGGTTTGATGATATGCCAGACTACTATACGTGATCTCGTAACATCGTTTTGGTTGGCCTCTTTAAAAAATTACCGACTCCGATTGCGGCCACTAGTTTCACGGTTCGTTTTTGGACCTTGAACTTCTATCTGATGACTCGACAGTTTTTTTGTTCACTTTTGAGAATCTCTCGTAATGAGATGTATTCATAAAAATGCAAAGTATATATTTGCTATATTTTTAATATTCTCTTATACGTAGATTACTTTTTAGGAAACAAATTAAGCTATTAATACTTGAAAATGAGAATTTTTTGTGCATTGCTGCACTATTGTTCTCGTAAAGTATCACGGCAAAAGCCATCAGCTAATATTTGAAGACAAACATATCTTCTTAAATCAGAATTTATTCCATCGCAAACATTATTACGTTATTTTTACGATAAGCGCGCGTGTGTATGTGTGTGTGTGTGTATATATATATATATATACACACACACACACACATACGATTTGATGATTTTATTACTAATGTTTGAACGAGATGAGTCCGCGTAACCTCGAAGGATCAATGACCGCTCAAGCTGCATTACCGACTGCAGTGCATATACAAAACATGTTTTTAAATCCTTTAAAAAATAATTGTCTCTCAGCACTGCTAATTGGGTTAAGCTAATTTAATTTCCATTGTGCGGGGAATATAAAATCGCTTGATTTACCGCTGGCTTCGGTTCGAGCGAAGGCCTATTTACCGCAAATGACTCACACATCAAATACGAGCGTGAAATATCGTTAAAGTCAGCATCAGCAACGAATAAGGGAAAAAAAAGAAGAGCAAAAAAAAAAACAGCGCAAGGAAAAAAAAAGAGAACGAAGGCTCTCGCGAAGCAATCACGAACGTCTCAGTAACTAAACACCGATATGTAAATATCCGGGAGGGAGCCGCCGCCACCGCCTCCTTCCTCACCCCTCCTCGTTATATACCAGCGTCGGGTAATGGCATTATTATCGCCGCGAGCGCAGGAATTCGCCATAACAAAGTGACGGAAATGAATATTTAGCGGTATAATTTTTAGCCTCCCGCGCGCGCGCGTGATGCATGTGGCGAAACGCTATGCGGAGAGAGAGAGAGAGAGAGAGAGAGAGAGAGAGAGAGAGAGAGAGAGAGCGAAAGAGAACCAAAGGAAACGGGCTCGGTGCGCTGCCCCCGCGCTCTCGTATATGTTTTCGTTCTCTTCCTCTCTTATACTCCTCGGGGCGCTCCTTGCTTCTTTTAAAGGCGCGCGCATGCGCGTAATAAGGCCGTCGTCGTGAATTGCTCTCCGGGCCCATTCGTCGTCGCCATTCGTTAAATTGCTCGTAGTCGTCGTCGTCGTCGTCGTCGTCGTCGTTGAGACGAGCGCCTCACTCGCTTTAATTTCTTCCTTTTTTTCCCCACTCGTGCTGCTCTTGGTATTAGCCAGGATGGGCTAGGCCTTACTCTCTCTCGCTCTCTCTTTCTCCTTTGGTCTGTTCCTATATTACAAACGCTGTCTAAGCTTCACGCGTGCCGATGCAACGTGTGTCCGACCACGCGCGCGCTCGACGGTTAATCGAAGCACCCTGATGTGTGACGGGCTGTCTCTGCTGCTGTTGCTGCTGCTGCTACGCGCGTACTATATACTATAGTTGTTTACCGCTTGGTTGTTTTTGTGTGGGAGAACACGCAGGAAGTGGCCGGAAAGTTTAGAAAATTTTCAAATGAAGCCACACCTACTGTACGGTACATATATGTACGTAGACAGTCATTATCTGAAGTTAGTTTTGGAAAGGTCGTTTGAAGAGAAGGAAAAATGAGTTGGGAAGATTTTTGGATAACAATAAGTCGTTCTACCTTGCTGTTAATTTAATTCAATGAAGTTTCTTCCTACCATTTTAATACGGAGCTAAATTGATGTTCTAAGAGATTTAAACATTTCGTTTAATGTATTTACAAATGTTGTAAACTGTTTTAAATATAGCTCGCATCTACTGTCGGGCGCAATCAGCGAATGAAACCGTGAGATAGAGCAGTATACTTACTTTTAAAGCTAACATGTATATACTTATATTACAGCAGTTATAAGACACTTTTATAAAAAAATTTTTAATCAGCGGTTTTTCATCTTTTGATCGTCACATACATAAACTTCATTTGCTGATCAATATAATAATTAAGCCTTTGATGGCTCTTGAACAATACGAAGCTAAGGCTGAAAATTAAGCTCCAAGCAAGACGAGGAAAGAGCAAGGAAGGGGTGGGGAACTGAAGAATGCTGGACTAATGAATGTAGTAGTGTCCTACCGAGCGATTAGAGTCCCCGCACTCTCAGAGACTTTGGCGCGCAAGCGCGACCGTTTCCTCTTTCAATTGGCACCACTCGAAGAAGACGGCAGTCTTTCTTCCACGCGCGCCAACCTTCCCCTCTTGGTAGCCCCCTTTTTTCATGCTCTTTTAATTAAACTTTCATGTATCTTAGTGGCACTTTAAATGCTCCTTGACCGAGTAATTATGTTCTTTGAACTTCTCGAGCGCGTAATTTAAAAAATTTCAATTTTTACCTTTAAAAGGGGATTTTTGTTCTTTGTAACGATATCAAAGGCTCAAGTAATTATAAAGCCAACGGATTATTGAAAGTTTTTCTTAATGGATATTTAATTATTTTTAAGTATAATTCGTTAAAAACATTTCATAGCATGCCTGCGGGTATAGTAGCTTAATTTACTTCTTTGATTCTTAAATTCCAAACAAACATTTTAAATTATTTCCATTTGTTATAAACAACTTATCTTTTCATTATTTGATAAAGAAATTGTATATAATTGAACTACTTAAGTGTAGGTATAATAGCGACTAATTTATCACAACTCGTTTAAAGACCAAAATATAATTCATGTGAAAATTTTCATACAAAAGAAAGTCATTGTAAATTGTACTTTAACACTGTAATACAATTGAAGTAGCGACTTCTACAGAGCATCAGGAGAAAAGCACGCAAAATATGCCGACTATCGGTGCCGCGTGCTTCCTTTGAAATGGTTATGCACCAGTAACCTCTCAACGCTTTTATGCAAAATATGCAAGTTTGCCGTGAGCTCTAGCGAGCAGCTCTTTTCACGGCCTCTCTTGAAACGATCCCTCACTTGCGCGGGTGCGCAGTTCAAAGGTTCTTAAATCATACTTCGCGCCGATGGCACGATAGCTCCAATGTCGTAAACGTGTATATGTATATACATATATATATATATATAGTACTACCGAGAAGGCCGCTAAGATAGTGCGAGCGGTCGAGCGGCCGTTTAGGTGTGTGTGTGTGTGAGTGAACGCGCAGTACTTTAACGTTGACTTCGGTTCTTGCTTCTCATATCTTCTCTTTTCTTATCCAAATCAAATGATCGAGCTTTAAATTTAGACCCTAATCGAAGTACTTTTTTTACTGACCAATAAATGAGAGGACTGTTAAAAGATATGATGGGACTATTTTCTTTCATGAACTTTAAGAGATCTAAATGGTATACTCTCTAGCTCTAAGCAGACGACAAAGTCTTATTTACTAAAAATTAGAATGCATGTGAATAACTTGTGAAGTGAGCGTAAAAACGAAATCTGTGCATGACAAAATATAAAAAAAATTATTTTCGAAAATATATACTAATGAACATTACATCTATTGATTTCAGGTAAGAGATATGCTGTTCCCGATGTTATTTAATTATTGGAGACTTCAAATATTTGAATATTAATCTATGATTTGCAATACTATAGGTAAGTGATCGCACCATTGAATTATTTAATAAATTACTATAAGAAACTAAGCGTAAACTGCTCTTACTTATACTCTCATAAATAAATATATATTCTTTCAAATATATTCTCACAAAATGTGTGTAATGGGAAAGACACACTGCTTTAAAAAAAATGTGGTCTATCTCTTTGCACCATTCGATCAATAGGCACTGCCAAATTTACAGAGTGGTCTACCAATTTGTTTAGAGTAATCTAGTCCCGACGGCTCACGTTCTGTCATGATAAATTTCTCCGATACAAAACCACTAAACCTGATAACCCCTAACTTTTTTGCCTATCTCTTAATTAACTTCAAGATTTCGTGACTGTGTGATCCCCCTTCCATGTCAGGGGTTAGGGAGACACCACAGATCTTATCGTGACGCGACTCGATGACATGTCGTATGGTAATGCAGTGCGACGGATGAAAAAGTCACCACGAATTCACTATCCTGCTGCCGAAGCAGACCTAGATTCGTACGCAGTCGCCTGTTGCTCTTATCAACGTCTCAATGAGGATAGCTTAGATGCATTGCTATATGCAGTTACTACTACTGCTGCTACTATATACGTATACTGTTACTACACTTATTTAAAGGAAGTTTTGAAGAATCAATCAATGTAGGTGGGGAAGTAGGAAAGAAGTTTTTCAATATTTCACGTCGGTCGGTTCGTTGAAAACTCTGAAAAATTGAACTGAACAGAGGGAGGCAGAAAGAGTTGCATAGTGGCATATGTCTACAATTCGATAAATTTATTTTTGCTTGATTTGTATGAAAATGAAACTTTACAGAGAATTAGTGCTGTGTGATTTGCGTTAAATAATACTTTCGCAGAACTTCAGAAGTAGTAATGATAGTGCAAGAGAAAGTTTAGTTATTTTGGTAATTTTTTTAAGAGTGTAAGTTATATTTAACAGACGTTTATGATTTTTCATTTTACTTCGATGATTATTACTGAAATGATAAATTATTATTTACAGTTGAATACGCTGTAATTAGTTTCTGTGTATATTTGTAGATAATTTATATGAAATATTGATAATTTACGAAGAGGCAAGTTTTCTCTATTGTTTGTAAACAATATTTATGTAACGTAAACATTCAGTTGTTGTTTTAATTATATTATAGAATATAATGAATAATTTAGTGAGCTTGCATAAAGCATAGAAATTTTGCAAAGATTTTAATGGAAACTGTAAACAAATAATCAAATATGCAGATTAGAATATTGTAACGAAATATATGATGAAAAATTTCCAGTGGTGATAGAAATTATATTTAAATACTTTACCAATACCTATTTTCGAATAAAAATCTGTGTTGGGATGAATCGTAAATAGAATAGAGATTTCATCACGGAAATTCTATAATCCAATAAGCCACAAAGAACTAGAGCACAGATTGAAAAGTTTAAATCTGCCGTAAAATACTGTTCAAAGTTAGCAAGTGGTTTATTTTCTTTTCAACGATTAAATATTTATGCTCAAAGTAGGCAGAAGTAATTTACCTTAAATATCAAATATTTTATAGTGATTTTAGAACACGTGATTCTTTTTTGACGTTTTATATAAATTGGTATTTGACTTCCATAATTTAGAAGCTTAATCGTTATTCCTTTTTACGATTCGCAAGATTAATTTTTATTTTTTTCACAAGTCAAAAACAGCGTTTATTTAAACCGTAACAATGATTATACCATATTTTACTGAAATTCCCTAATGAAATTTCAGAAGTGACAAACATAACATCACAATTATTCGCATAAATCCAGCAATTCTCTTTTGGCCATTCGTAAAAGAATTTCAAATTGAATAGCCTCGTTAATAAACTGGGTGAAAATCGATTAGCCTATAAAAAGCCCATTGAAATTTAATAAACCTTTCGTTAAAAAAAAAGAAAGGCGTCGAGGCGCCATAAAGTATACGCGAATAAAATTCACGAGATAATAAACTCCCTCGCGCGCGCGCACGCGTACGGCAAAATGCGCGCGGCCATAATGCAATCAGCGCTCGCACTTGCGGGTGCGCAAAGTGAAAGCACCGCGTATATACGTAATCGCTCATTAAGTTTTATCGGTGAATTCGGTTATATAGGAAACGGCGCGTCGATAGCGTATATTGACCGCGCGCCGCAACCTTTCCTGATGCGCACGCACCAAGAGTCCTTGCCATATACGTACATATATATATATACACACATACGTATATATTCAGGTACGTATATATATATAGACGTATATGCACAGCGAGGCCGTTCACTTAAAATCTCCGACGATAACGGGCCGGTACGAGGAGAGGCTGCCTTTACGGCTTTTCGCCGATAGTCACGCATTACAATGGCATATAGCTGCGCGAGGATAAGGCTGGCAAGGTCGGTAACCGACCCTCTCTTATATTCTCCGCCTCCCGCACTGCACACATGCTGCGTAATAATACGCGAATGCGAAACGGCGGCTCACGCGTCAAGTATGCGAGCTGTTAAAGGCGCTGGTTGCGCAATATCGGCTGCCAGGAAAAAAAATAAGGAATTCCTGAAATTTTCTTATCGTGCCAGATTGACTTTTATCATTGCGCCGTTAGTCAGGGGGGGAATAAGTACGCGCGAGCACGAGGATATGCGTATCAGAGGAGGAAGGCGTGTGAAATGTATAGATATATATGCGAGGCCGTCTAACTGAAAATGGAGAACTTGCGATTTATTGATTTATGTTTCGGGGTCCAATTGAATTCTTTATATGTTTATTTTTTTTTTGCAGAATGAGAATGAATTTTTTTTAAATCTGACAATGTAATGGTTTAAATAACATAAAATAAGAATGTTAAAAATTCAATACACTTTTAGTGTAATCAAAAGTTCGCTGTCGTTGTTGAATCCAACTCCAAACATTTAGCAAAAACACTCCCCAAAACCAACTATCAGCGTTAAAAGACCTCATCCAGGTTCTTAATCGAAACCGAAAGACACTTATCAAACAAAAAGTTAATCTGGCAGTCGAGCTCCGTGCTCCGCAGCCCTCAACGCAGGAGTTTGTCATCCCGGAAAATTCTCAATTACTCGGCTATACAATGACAAAAGGCAAAGCGCATAGATTGAGGAGGCGCAAGACCAATATTGACAGTACGTGCTAAACTCTCTCGGTGAGAGTTCGCGCTACAGCTGAGCGTAACGAAACAGTACGCAACGAACGAGACAGCAGGAGGCATCGATTACATACACACACGCACAGACGCGTGCGCATACGCACTCCCTCTCTCTCTCACTTATCTATACACATGTAGTACAAGTAGGCAAGCATGTACACCGTCCGTATAAGCCATCTGCTCCTTAATGGCACTATGTGCACGCGCAGAGTAATTGTCGCGCGACCGCCGCCGGCATTTTTATGCGCCATAACGAACATTAGGTTAATACGAGGCACGCGAAAAAATCGTAAAGAGCGACGATGCATATACTACTCCTGTGAGCGTATATGTGTATATATATCTATATAATAATGCAGCGTACTTCGATAAGAATCGTTTTTTCGCATTTTTCTTTCTACACCGGGGGCTATATACCGGTAGGCAACGCTATATAGTTACGTGAAAAATGTGAAAAAAAGGAACCCCAGTGATAATAACGCGAGGCGAGTCCTTTTGCGAAAATTTATAGACAAGCGCCGGCTGTTACGACGCGACTATATATACGTATGTATACATACAGAGTAGAGTAGCTTGCAAAAAAAAGGATAAATAATTGAAATGATTATTAATTGGGTATACACTTACGGAATCGAATTACGGTGGGTCTGCAAATTGAAAACGCCATATCGATCGACAGATAAACTATTTATCGGCCGTCAGGCGGTGCAGCGCGCATGGTGACGAAATTCCGCAGGCCATAAAAATTCGCGACGGTTTTTACTGCTACTGGCCACGCGCGCCCGCGAGCGCGCAACTCGTAAAAGAAACGGACGAGAGCGGCGAGTTTTATGCGGCGCGTAAAACGGGGGAGCAAAAATGTATAAAGTTGGAAACCGGTGCGCCCTATTCTCCGTTTAATAATTGATTTAGCGATTAGACCGAGGCCATTATCGCGCTAACTTCGTTGCCCAATTATATTTGGGCTATCGGAGAGCGCGAGAGTTCGCGGTTAAAGAGTTGCGTGTTGCGACAAAGCGGTCACTTTTAGGCGTTGAAAAACGAGGTGGATGGCGAGTGACACAGGTTGAAAGAGAGAGAAGAGAGAAAAGGAGGGCACGAGTATCCAGTTTCGAGGATGCGTTGATGATCACTCACGTGATTAACGGGAGTTATATTTGTTTATTTGTTTCACGGTTTGATTGAACCCAAACATTTGTGTTGTTTCGATGATTTTCAATGTTGATCAATTCATAAAAGTCAATTTATAAAAGTCGATTCGCAACGCGAATTGCTCCGAAAGTTGAAGTTTGCAATACGGTCGAGTTATATATCAGCGTGGTTATTATTGTTTACAGTGCATGCCTGATCTCTAATTATTATAACAATACTAATCTTCAAATAATATGAATTATATTTACCATTTTTCCAAAGCAAAATATCATATCTAATAACACGTCAATAAACAGATAAGTAAAAACGTTTGATAAATAAAGTTGTATAAAGCATCCCACATCAATTTTTTACCTAAACCTCTATCTCCAAAACCCGAAAAAATTTCCCTAACTCAATCGAGAGAGATACTCTCTCTCTCTCTCTCTTATTCACTCGATAAAAGGTTTAACGCAATTTTCAGGGTAGCAACGGTGGTGGCGGCCTTCTCAAAATTTATTTCATCGGCCATCGGCACACAATCATCGTCCTGCCCAGAGGCCATGTATTCTCATCCCTCTCTCCACCCACCTACACACGTAACCATTCACATATACACCCTTATACGTATAAACGTATATTTTCTTGGAACGAAAGGGCGAAGTAGGCCGAACCACACACGCATGTGTGTACATATATATAAGGTATCGACGCCTCGACCTCCACCGTCGTCGCGGGGGTAAAAATATGGGGCGGACCTATACCCTATATACGTATACACATGTGTGCGTACGGAGGGAAGGAAAAAAAAGGGGACTAGAAAGGGAATCGACGCCGCCGCAACCTATACGTGAACGGAGTTCGAAGACGCGAGATTACCGTTTCGTATTTGCGCCTGGCAGATTATTAAATTTATGACCGAAGAAAAGGATTTCCCGCCGTTACCACCGACGTCGATATATACGCGTGCACGCGTCTTGTGCTATCCTCCCCCCTTGATACGTTAATAAGGCGGGGAGAAGCTGTGAAAGGAATGTGTCATATACGTGCACGCGAGCGAGCGCTACTGTCGTGTACAGACGACAATGGGTTTAACATGACGTAATTCAAGAATTAGACTACGCGTTGCTGGGTGCTTTGATTGGATGAACGCCTCGTTAATAAGCTCGGAGAGACTGTAGTTATAGTAAGGGGTTGTGAGCGCACGCATGCGTGTAGGGAGTGGTGAGGTAAGATTTATTTTGGAAAATTTACGACGATAATAAGTGGGTGGATTTTCTTTGAATTAGATGAAAAAGTAATAATTGACACGGATTGCTGTGTGTTTATTAGACTTTTCCGGTGATAGTTGCAGTCGTAGAAACTATTATAAGCTGAACCTCGGTACCAACGTGGAATATTAATTTGTTCGACGTATGTCAGAGGTTGTAGAGAATGTAATTTTTTTGTTGGCATTGTTTAGAGGAGTCGTAAAATAAGCATTGATATTCTCATGCGTTGCGAAATGCGTATACTTGCATCGTACGTTATGTAGAAGCTTACAGAGTGACGTTTATTATACTTTAAAGGTTTTGTTCTCATTATTTATAGACACGATTGGTTGTTATTCAAACATTATTAAAAATATATTTGTTTATAATACTGCTAGAATATCTACTTATTATGAAGATGCGAAGAGATTATTCATTTACATTGAAGTATTTACGATAAATATATTAAGTGGATTCCTTTTATTTAAACAAGAAATACTTATCGTAACTCATTTTTTTCCATTTTTTGTTCTATTTTAAAATTTAAATGATGCCCCACATCTAACAATCAAGTAATAACGGTAATAGAAACACTCTAATGTGAAATAATCGTATAACAGTTATATTTTCAATATATATATAAATAATAATAAAAATCCTTCTTTACGTAAAATACATCAATAATTATCAAACGAAAACATTCTTGTTATGTTAAACATAAATACACAACAGCTAATACAAATGCATCGCATACACAGGTAAACATTTAACAAATTAAGGAACAAAACTAAAACACTGCGGAGCACTCGAATTAATTGAACGCGGGCTCCAACTACAATACAGCCGCACGGCAAATAGGCTCATTGCGTCGATTAGTTTACTTATTCAACGCCAGAATAGTATTAATCAATTAACGCACAGCTTTGGGATGAGGCGTAGGTACAGTAAGCACACGCGTCTGTCAACAGAATAGCCGTTCGTTATATATCTCGCATGTAATGCATTGGCACAATTGTGTTAGTCGCGGCTGCTGTCCCTCGCTCACTCATGTGGATGTGTGTGTTTTGCCGCAGAACCTCGCGTGGCCGAATTCGCGCTTCGAGCAAACACACAGGTAAATCGGTATATATTTCGGAGAGGGTAGAGAGCTATTCCCGTATCGACTGGAGGGAGGCGTATACCAAAGCCGCTAAATACAACATCAATATCATTAGCGATATCCGTCACGTCAATGCGTCCCGGACGGCCTATCTCTCTCGCCTGTTGCGCTGCTACTGCTGCTACTCTTGGGTCGCTATAGCAGAGAGAGAGAGAGAGAGAGAAAGATTATATTGGGGCTCATCAATCTTGTTTGAATGCTCGTGCACGTTTTACAAGCTTTTGCCGCTTCTGCACGGCCGTTCGCTGTTGTATACTTTGCGCATTAAATGGCGTTTATAAGCTGCTGAAAGGGCGCTGCTCGTAGTGTCAAATTAACCGTGCAGCTGAAAGTGATGGGTAAATTAGCTGCACTTTGCGCGAGTTTTGGAAAAACTCGGTTGATGGCTATTTTTTTTTTTATGGAGAAAACTTGTGGTAAATCTTTGGAAGGATAATTCGAACAGATGGTTTGTCATTTACCGTGGAATATTTAACGATCAACTTGCAACTGTGCACGGGGAAAATTTTATGTGGATAGTAGTGTGAAAATCGAATTAGGCCGTTAAAAATATGATGAAAACCATTATGGTGGTGTAGGGAAAATCGGTGTAACGAATGAAGAATTGACGGGAAAATACAAAATTGCCTCTGTGTTATACTGAAATTATATTTGTTTAATTTAAATAAATATACATTATAATACTTTAATATAATAAAGTCAGAAAGTCAATAGATTACTCGATCTAAACATAATAAAGCTAAGCTTCAACTTGAGACAAGTGCAAATAGACGAGCAGTAGTTTTTCATATTAAATAATGCCCTTATATATACATATATAAATAAGCTAATCCCGATATAGGATAATTCCAATTCATTTTGATTGCAACACGATAAAAAGGTGTTATAATAATTTGAAACAAATAACACACCATATATAAAATATTTCTAGCTATATTCTTACAATTTATGAAAATTGCGCACAGGAAGAATCCTTATTTGGCCTATGGGGAAATGATATGTGCTAGAAAAAGAAAGTCGACACGGTGCGACCAGAATTACATATTGATTATTATAGGATGTTGCTGCGTTCGGGAAAAGGGAGACCTGTGGTCACGCGTGGGGAGGAAAGGACGAAGAACGGCGTCGAGACGAAATACTGAAATAATGCTGTCGACGGTTATTGACGTTATTGCCGACAATTTGTCACCCAGGCGAATATAGGGCCGAACGCGAATAATTACATTGATATCTACGATAAATCTTGCGTCGTGCGCTTCAATCAAAGAAAAAAATGCGAGCACCGAAGGTCTGGTTGGAATGGAGGTGGAGCATAAAAATGATGTATGTTACACGGGGCTTCTTTTTCTCGTATATACGGCAGTTCCCTATCTCTGCTATACGACCAGTTGAAATTGATGTGATGCAATCAGAAGTTTCTATATTTTAGGTTGTATTTATTTAGGTTTTATTTTATTATGTTGGTTTTTATTCCACATTAATTTATTTCAGTTGTTAATAAATACATAATAATTTGAATACATGGCGAAGAAAATTAATTGCACAATTACTATAATTAAATGGCAACATAAAATAATAAAAAATAGTTAAAAATAAATTAGTTAAAAATAAATTTAGTTTTATGTAATAGATTAGTAAAATAATTATTTAACAACTTTAGCCAATTAAAAATTGATAATGGCCACGTATTATTTTGTTTCATAGAGATGCTGTGGTCGATTCGAATAATTTTCCTAATTATTAAAATTATAGATTAACCCAATCATCGGCCTGAAACTTGACTCTGTTTATTTCTAATTCCACACGTTAGATAATACAGTCGTGTAGAAATCAAGATACAGCTAGGCGCAAATAAAGATACAACAACGATCACGCTATACTATAATTCGACACAGTTAGAAACGCAAAATAAAAGTAATTTACGAGCATCGTATCGATTACACTATGGCGTCGATGGCTGCGTGCGGCGGCAGCGGCGTTGGCGTGGTATAAAGCGTTGCAATTGAAATCCTCGCAGAGTCGTGTATTATCGGGAGCGAGCGTAAACGACTCCGAGCCTATTAGGACCAGCTTCCTGGCGAGATCTATCGCTTTCTCTCATTCCCTATCTCTCTCTCTCTCTCTCTCTCTCTCTCTCTCTCTCTCTCTCTCTCTCTCTCTCTCTCTC
>JAYJLV010000046.1:617821-636746 GCA_036873485.1 Torymus texanus | reverse complement strand
GAGAGACAGAGAGAGAGAGAGAGAGAGAGAGAGAGAGAGAGAGAGAGAGAGAGAGAGAGAGAGAGAGAGAGAGAGAGTATAGGGGGAGAGAGTTCGCAACCGTACGTAAACACCTATACTATATAGTACTGCCTGCCGGTGCACGGACGCGGACTGGAGCGTAACAGCGAAATTTTCCAATATCGCGTTTCCTCTCCCATGTATAATACACACGCGTGCACCCGTGCAAAATGTGTACACATATATTCTGCTTTATTAGCAGTTACCGAGCGCGCGTGCGGCAACAACTGCGGAGTGCTCGAGTTTCGCGCGCATATACAGACGGTGTGCTGTGTTATATACGTATGTATATATATAAATAGGCACGAGGAGGAGGATGGCAGACGTAAAAACGCTTTATCGAGTGTAAAATGGCGCGCGTGCAAAATCACCGGGGCGTGATGTACGGGTGGGTGGCGGTGAGAGAGAGAGCGAGCGAGGGATGTAAAATTTTCGGGGGGCAAGAAGGGTTATACTTGTGCGCCGTGGTGGTATAGGATCGATACTGCGCCATCCTGTTCAAGGGCATCTCTCTCACATATATACACACTCTCCTCTCGCCCGCGCGTGTAGAGGGGAGTTGCTCGTCGTCCTCGTCCTCGGCATCGTCTGCTCTTGAATTTCACTTTCTATCTCTCTGCCCCCTTTGCTCTCCTATACATCGCCCGTGTCGACGACGACGACGGTGGCGACGAGGACGACCCTTTATGTATGCATGTATGTATGCGCGCGCTCGTCCGCCACCCTCTGATTTGGCTACATGGAGATGAGTATATGAGGTGTGTGGAAGCTCGCTTCTCTATCTCTCTCTCTCTCTCACTCGTTCATTTTAAAGTGAAACGTACGAAACGTTTAGAAAATTACGTAGACGCTTGGAAATGTACTTTATTGATGTAGTTACTTCGGATGGGGATGGAGAAATGTTTGAATCGTTTTCATTTGGTTAGCATGAATTTACGGTATTGTTTATATATTATTGTAATCGTTTTGAAATAAACTAATTTAAAGATATTTTAGAATCATTATATGGTTGCTTACTTTATACGTTTTGTTATTTTAACTCGTAATTATTTGAGCAGGGAAGTATTTAAAATAATTTATAGAATCGAGAGTGATGAAGATGATTATAAAAATATAAATTAAAGAATAAGATTGGAATTTTGTAATTTTAAGGATTACGTAGTGTAACACTGAGACTGACTGACACACTATTCAATTTTTTAATGAATACACTTCAAAACAAATTAATTGATCCATTCAATGCTTTTCGTTTCTTCACAGAATTATGGGTTTCGAAGAATTTTGATTCATGGACTTTATAACAGAATTTCTGTAGCATTATTCCTCGAACATTTGTGAAATTTTCCTTAAATCTCTGTTTTCGTAATTGTAATGCTTATATATACCAAGAATTTTAGAAATGATTTAAATTTTTTGAAATTTTGATATCTTATATATATATTTCATATATGATTTCAATCTATCATTTTGGAGAAGACTATAACAATCTCGATAACAATACATAGAATTGCTAATTCAGCTCCTATGGTTCAATTGCATTAATTCTTTAATGAAGGCTTATTTTTTCGGAGATATATTTTATTATTTTTTTATTATTTTACATATATTCATAGTATACACAGAGAGCCTTCGAAATCTTTCTCAAGTAAATTAATAAAATAGTCTAATCCACGCTTTCTCCAAAGACTAATTTATTTTCATATGCCACTATTTTCTCATAAATATTCAGAAACATGTGCAATTTAAGCTGGAAAAATTTTTCATTCCTACTATATTGCCACTTTCAACTTCTATATCACTCCTACCATCTATATGCGGTTCAAGTAAGGACCTAATCCGCGTCTAGAATGTCTCTATATATATTGCTGTGCACTGTCGTGCAAGCTCGACCCTGATTGCATTCGTTCGCGGTTATTGCGAACTTTGAGTTCTGCACTTTGTGTCTTTGTACATGCGTTTGCGGTTGTATTAAACTGTTTACGAGTTGGGAACGCGTCGGGCGGACAGGAGAGAAGCAGAGGCGCTCGCATGCTCGCGCACGCGCGCGCTAGCGAGAGATAACTTGAAAGCTCTTTGGGGGACTTCGGCTTTGAACCGAATTCCTTAAACTTTATTAATTATTTCTGGCATTCAGTAGACGCACTCACTTAATTGTTGCCGTGATAAGACGCCCGCGCGCTCGGCGCGAGATGCCTTTGTGCTCTCGCGGTACTGCGAACTATGTTGTCTGGATCTAGTGCGTCGATTTTTCCTAAATTTCAAGTCGCTGCAGCTCAAATATGGCGAAGAGAAATTCACACGTTTACGTGGGTAGCTACTTAAACTTAGAAGTTTAACTTTATGGTGAACTGTTAAAATGCACAATACCTTACCTGAAACTTTTTTACTAGAAACTGTAATAGTTTTTTTCTTACTTTTATCAAATTTTTATTAAAAAAAATAGCTTATGAAGATTTATTATCAGAAATGGGACAATTACTTATTTGAGAAAATCAAAATTTATTTTATATCTTTTAACATCTGACCTCTTCATCAACATTGGCCGGTAATACAAAAACATAAAAGTTAATCCTGTAAGCTGAGTACATTCGAGGATTTCTTAAAGATACTAGAAAATATTGAAAATTATTTAGAAATTATTTAAAAAGTAGAGCTTACCTTTGACTGAATCTACGTATAATCAATTTATGTTATTTTTCTAATTTAGATATTTCTGCTGTTAAGTTTTTTTAATTGACATGGTAAATGATTCATAAAGTTTATTGCTCAAAATATAATTTTAAGACAATCAATTTCATAGAATAATTTACAGTAGAAATTTGTCTTATTAAAAATACAAAGAATCATGTGACTCACGCAAAAGGCTGCATTTGTTCTTCTACATTTCCATTTACTTGGAATAATGTGAGTTGCCAAGGAGACTGGTCTAAATTAAGAAAGTCTCGGGAAACATAATGCCGATGAATGAAGTTCTTGCTGAATTTAAACGAGCAAATCACAAAATACCAATTTAGTCCATATGAATAGTTAGCTATCTATCTGTTATTTTAAGGTGGAAAGCACTTTCCTCTTGCAGATAAATCAATAAATTATCTAATAAATCTTTGCTGAATTGACTTACATTTATGTAGCTTAAAATATATATTAATAATATAATCAAAATTATTTTTCTAACATTTGCAGTAATTCTGACGTTTTTATACAAAAAATGTAGACACAATCAAGTGTCTTATTAAGTAAGTAAGATAATTAGTTTACGGACCTGTTATTCATGAATTCTTTACATCACATGACAAACGCTTGGGATTAATCTTGTACGTACGTACTCGAACAAATGACCAGTGATACCTTCCATTAGCTGCCTTTCCTTTCTACAATCTCGTCTCCTACAGCCGCAGACTCGGCATTACCGAAATTGCAAACGCGAAGGGCGAAATTGGAATTTATCAAACGCTCGGTCGACGGGGATCGGAAAAGGAACGCTCGCAAAAAAAAAGCTCGAGAGGCCCTTAGTTGCGCTTATGCGAGACTGTATGGGCTGCCTCACACTCTATTGCGCGGCAAAGCGATCGATAGCACGAATTTCTTTGACCTCTCGCTTAATGATTCGGGTAAAAGACCTCGGAGCGCGGACTTGCTGAAGGCAAGAAATCGAGTGGTGGAGGAATCCGGAGAAGTAAAGAAAGAGAAGTGAAGGAAAGAGAGTCAGAGAAAGAGAAAGAAAGAGAGAGAGAGCAAAGAGTGTGTATGGGAGTTTTGAGATAAGGCCAAACGCTATTTCTGGACTTCTGAACACACGTTTACAAGGAGTTTCTTTCAATGATGGGCTTACTCGGTTTCTTTGAAATTCGAGATTTAAAGTGATTAATTTTATTTTCGATGTCTTGTTAGTAAAGGAATCCGATCTTTAGCCTCGTTACAAGGGATATTTTCGTGTACCCGCGCTATTTCCGAATGGAACGTATAAATTAATGCCTAGTCTTGATTTATGTTAGAAACAGTAATGAGTAATATAACATTTACTCTGTGTAACGTTTAGTACAGTTACTTTACGCAAAGAGCTATTCGAATTTGTTATCTCGTCACTTTATTCAGCTGATTCAATTCAAATTCATGCAGAGTACAAGAACATTGATAAAAAAAAGGATATTTGATAAATTTGATTTATAGATTAGTTTAGATTTACAAGAAAGACTAATCTATTTTTTCTTAATAAAAACATCAAGTTTATATTATTCTATAGAAATGTTATAAGAAGAGTGAACGTAAAAATATCTCTCTTTGATAAAAAAAAAAAAGGTCATTCTCTCATTCCGAATTTTTGCTTCCATAATAGAGATGGGTTTGCCTACATGAGGTACAAGAATAAATTCTTTACAAATAATAAAAAATATTATAAATATTATCCAATATTTATAAATACTTAATTAACTAATGTTATATAAGGAAAGATATGTTCAAGGTATAACAGAAATATTCTGAACCGGAACATGTATTACGGTGTACCTTTCTTAGTTAGCTTTGAATTAAACAAGAAGATAGATGCGGTTATACTATGACTTGATGTCATCGAATTGTAGTGTCATACATCTTTCGCACAATTGAAGCTACGATTTGAGTACCTATATATCTATACTCAACATTTTTTTTTAAATTGTACAGATTAAGATCGATTACCACGGGACTGGCTAAGCCAAAATAAACTTGAAGAGTTCGCATGTGAGCCGAAATCGATCTATCAAACAAAATCAGCCGAGGCGCGTTTTTATAAGCTTTCTGAGAAAAAAATATGAAAGGGGGAGTCGCAGCATTATGAATCGGCTGATGGGCTTAAGCCGTCGTCGGCATACTGGGTGATCTCTAAAATCTGATTCATGCGAACTAGAGATTAGCATTCATTATATGTTTACTTTTTCCACGTACAAGGATACTTTGTGATTTATTGGGATATAATAGCGAACATTAAAACAGAAGCGGCGCGATAGATGTTAGCAAAGTAAATTTTATTAATTTATATCTTTTTAAAAATTGTCGTAAAAATATGCGGTTTGAACCTTTATGAATTGTTGTAATAGAATTATACAAAATCGAAAGGCACAATATTGTTATTTTTATTGTTAACTATCTTTTAAGTTTTACGATGACTTACAATACACAGCAATTAGACAATGAGAAAATTTATCATTTATTGTTTTACAAGTATGAAAAATAACTTGAAATGAATACAAAAATATTTCATTTTCTACATTTGATCCTTCGAGTCGGATCAGTACACTGAAAAAAAAAATTGTATAAAAATATTGCGTCAAGCGTTTGTCATCTAGAGGATCGCAAAGAGTACATCAATTCCATTCTTTCAAGTTCACATTCGAACGGTGTGACATTTGACTTCTTGTCTTCCTCGTTTGCGCTCATATTCCTAGACCAGACAGACGCAAAATCCAGAGCAAGACTCATTATCATTCATTTTATTGTACACTTTATCTTATATTAATTCACAAAAAATAAATCTATTTCTATAACAACATTTATTATGTCGACAATTCTTCTATTACATTAAAATAGAAAATATTATTAAGAAATTTAAAAATATAAACGTTACTTTTATTCATGCCAAGGCCGAATGAACGATTATATCGTAATTTCCGTGATTCCCAGTGACTTAATTTGAAAACAACTCCGTAAATCAAATGACTACCCACGACTCGATCGACCCCCAAACCAAAAATAACCCCTCCCTCTCTACGCTCTAATACGATTCTAACAACACCCCTCCAATTTCTTCGAGCACGGGGTATCGGGCACTACATTGAACAACATTGAGGCCTTATACCCCCGCATACACACACATGCAGCATCGACATCCGCTTCGAGATCGCACGCGTTTCCGTCACCGCTAAGTACATAAAAAGCAATCACTTACCCTCCCCCTCCGACGCTTCTCCATAATTATTACGATTCCAAAGAGAGCGACACGCGCGCTCAATTAGCCCAGGGGGTCGAGCTGACCGGCTGATTAATGATCGATCACAGCCGCAGCCATTACGCGGGACACCCCTTAGGGCCACCGGTCGCTTGCGCGGGAGGCATATCGACGAAAGTGTCCGAAAACTTTCGAATTTTTCAAGAGAGAGAGGGAGAGACAGAAAAAGAGAGGAGGGCAGACAGAGGCACACGCGAGCCAGACGAAGCGGGCGATCCCCCTGGGTGCAGCAGCAGCAGCCGCCGTCTCCTAACCTTTCAGCCTCGGTAGACATATAAATGAGCCTGTTTAGAGTGGCTGCCCGCCTCCTTTGCCTCCCTACTTCCCTCTTCAGCCCGCCTCGGGAGTTTTTTAAAGGTCCAAGCACCCGCGTGCGCGCGACCTTTTTTCTCTCTCTCTCTCCTGCCTCGTTTTAGTCCGCTTCATTCGCTCCTTTGCCCCTGGACTTTTCTCCTTTTTTTTTGGAGTCTACATCAGTCTCCGCGCGGCTCCTTTTATTCCCGCTTCGAGTCGCTTGTAATGATGTTCCCCGGTATTGAGTAATTTGCTTTTTGGGTATTAACGTCGTGTTCGTGACCGTATTAATTATTTAAGTTAAGAAAGGTGCTATTAATAATTATACCTGTAGTCTTGATAATAAAATTCTTTCGTCGTAGTATAATCGTGTGAAAGGAAATCTTTTCATCCCTTGCACAGCCTTTTTTATGCGCATTGTACTTATGAATTCATGGAAATCGGATACGAGATTAAAAATGTTTATTGAAAAGAAGAATGCAATTCCAAGGTTTAATTATTTTTCACGCCTTATCGTTCCCTTTGATCAGCATCTCCTGCGTCATTTTTCTTTTCAGCTTCCCGCGCTCTATACCATTCTCTCACTTCTTCTTATCTTGTCATCCGAGATTCTCCCCGCGTGTCTTTTGATTTTCAACTTTTTTCAATCATTACTTTCCTGAATCCCCTCACGCGTCTGTCTGACTCCTCGTTTCTCTCATCCCTGTGTATCACTCACGCGTACGCTCATTTTTTGCTCTTATGCCCCCTTCTTGCGCGCGGATTTCCTTTTTCACTGGGATTCGCGGTTCGTTGCTGCGAGACGTTTCCACATGGCGAGCTGAGGTTAACCTCGTGTATCAACCACCTACCAATGGATGTCTTACTTTTAATACTATCGGTTGTGACTGTTGTTGCCTCTTTCTCCCTTACTCTTTTCCCCTTCGTCAAGGACTTGGAAAAGCATATAGGGCTATACAACGGTGCTACTACTGCTGCGCTAGAAAATGTCTTTCAAAAGACAGAGTTGCGACTGGTGCGAGAACTCGATTGATTGATTGATTTAAAAGTTTTGGGAAGCCCGAGGCTTTTCGCCGACGAGTGTGTCTCGAGCCCCTAGGGTAATGGATCTTGTATCAATAGAGGAAGAAAGAGGGAAAGAAAGAGAGAAAGGAGATATACTACTGCAATACTTTGAAAATGGATGATACGTAAACATCATGGTTACAATGAGCACAAGTTTGGTTGTTTTTTGTAAGTTGTGGCAGTGTGGTAGGGTCGATGGATGCATTTAACCGATCACGTATTTAATTATTTTTGTTAAGTACTTAGTGAATTATTACTGTTTTGAACAATAACTTTAGTTTACGTGAAACTGATGAAATAAGACAAATAGCGTAAAAAACATCATTAATCATAAAATTACTGTTATAATTTTTTTTATTAATTCAATTAACTTGAGTGATCACTGCGAAATACAACCATATTAATTGTTTATTAATAATTTAATTAAACGCAAATTCAACTAATTTTTACATTCATAGACCAGTACAAAAATAACTTTATTTACATACTATATCCAATAAATCCTATAGACATCACAGTATTAGGTACGCAAACCTTTAATAAATCTTACATCTTAGTTTTTGCAAATACCTTGCATGGGGTGAAATAGGACCGTGAACTGAGTAAAACTACGTATAGTTTACTCGAAAGCTTTCAAAACTTCAAAATAGCGGTCGTTTGAAGATGACTTTGAAAACTAAAATTTCAAAGTTCGGATTCTGTAAAAAATTTGAACATTGTAAACCACATGCCATTTTAGTGTAATCGAGAAATAAAAAAAATATGTGTCTCATAATTTTTTTAGTATAATCACATCTTGAAATTATCTATTCTATTTAAGATAAACCCGACCACTTACAAGTTCTATTTTTTCTCGTTTGTTTTATTAATTGAATATAATGTAATACATGGAAACTAATGTTGCGTATTCTCAATAATTATACGATTTCTGTTTGTTTTTTTTAAACAAACTTATATCTGCAACTATCAATTCATCACTCACATATTGCACTACGCATCGTTCGAATAATCCTCAACGAGCGCTACATCGCCTCGCACGGTACTCCACTCTAAATACAGTGTACAGGTTTATTGCGCAAAAGACTATAGGGCGCGTGGATATGAGCGACGGCGCATAGCGTCAGAGCGAGAGAACACACATATATATACACACGCGTCTACTGCCGTTCAATAACGCTCCTCTTCATTTCGGCCATGAATAACGGACGTATAATATTGCACCGATAAGACCAGCGCGTCTCCTATACTCTCACACACATATATATATATATATATATATACACCCACACACACACACGTATAATACGCGCATGTTATATCTACAGGGGTTGACGAGGATGGTGGTGGCTACAATCTAAGCTCAAGACCACATAATAATACACGATGCGCGTACAAATTCAGACTCAGCTTCTTAGACCTAGATAGACTCTCGTATATGCCCCTCTCTCACAAACATACATACACACACATCTAGATATATCCGCGCGTATATGTACATTCAGAGACGCACACGTAGACGACACGCATATGCGCTTATTCTCGCTACAGCAGGGCGACGGTAGTGGCGGTGGTCGTGTTATTTCTGGTAAGGGTGCAGAGAGAGATGGTGATGCGGACACATGTACAAGGTAGAGCCGAAGCGCAGCATCCGGTCCTCCCGGTGGACACATCCCTCGAAATCATGCGCACGTGCCGACGCGGACGCAAGCGAGCAACGCACACGTGCCCATGTCGTATATATACGTATATATATATATATATATATATATACGTGTGGGTGGTTAGGTGTGCACCTCGATCGATTAGTGTATACGAGGAGAGCAGCGGCGAAATATGTCTCCCTCCCGGCAATTCCCTGAGGCAATTTCACGTATATGGGCCAGCGAGAGGCTATTACCCACGGGCAACTGACCACTTCTTTCGTGGTCTCCGTGGCGAGGAGGAGTGAAGCCCATATATATATCTATATATATATATATATACATACACACATACACACGTGTATCTCTCTTTTACGCCGTCTGCGTTCGTATATACATGTACAGTGCACTCCCTTGAGTGGTTCAGACTATTTACCAGCATTTGCATACGCAATTCTATAGCTCCCCTTTTCGCCAGAGTGTAGAATTTATTGTGAGCGGAGCGTATGGTTGTTCTGCAGTAATAAAGGCCAGGGACGTGGAGTGACTGACGCGGAGACGTATTTACGTGTACTATATTGGTCGATATAAGAATCTTTCGATATGCTGAAAGAGATGAATACATTTGTCTGCTTTTATTATTTTGTGTTACGGAAAACTAAGTAAGTAAGAACAGCTAAGAGTGTAATTGAGTTGAATTAACTGATTAGAATACTAGCAGGAGAGCTTTCTCATTGCGAAGTACACTAACTGTGGTGTTGTAAACCGCTGTAAGTATACTCACTATTTCTTTAAAACAGTGGTATATGCACGTATACATGCTTCAAAGTAGCTTTACGAAGAGTTGTTTTTCATATTATAAAAATAAAACGCATTTCATACGCAATTTAACATTATACGTGTTTGAATAATTGACGTTTATAAACATAATTAATATTTGAACCAATTTATTTGACTACATTTTTTATCTTTTTTCTTCTTCTTTTTTACATTTTTGCAAACAATTGGAAAAGTTTTTCAAGTTCGAAATGAAGGTTTCACGCATTCTTTTTTGCCTGACCCCTTTGGTACGAGTTCACATACAAAATAGCTGCGGAAAATATAAGATTCGATGTACCACAAAAGTGATTCTCGTGTACTTTTGAACCAAAAAAGTACTAAGGCGCTTGTATGCTATACAATTTTGCAAACGAATTTGCTCTAACTGAAAACATTCAACCTATATACTTTAAGTCAAGCGCACGCAAAAAGCTTTAGCAAACTAAGAAAAGGAAAATTTTCAAAGGAATCAGTGTAAACGCTTGCAACTATTTTTTACTTTGTTATACGCTACAAAGTGAATATTTTATAATAACGTGATGATAATTTGAGATAAAACTGGTTATCAATTGTATACTGTTATGAAGAGTTTTCCAATAAATTTAAGGTTTTCAACAGAAGTGAAATGAATCTTTTTTTTAATTTTATTTTTCTGAAATAAAGATATTATTTTAATTCTTTTATTGTTGAACCTACATACACATACAAATAATCTGAAACAAATTTTTTAACTAAGTCATGTATGGTATATCCGCACTGAAACATATATCCAACGTTCCTAATTTTTCATTGTAATTGAAGTTCGACCATATCACAATTACATAGAATACATTGAAAATATTCTATACCCGCTTCTCTTACAGGTCCACAAAAATTCAACGCAAAACATCCCCGTGCAGCTTGTAAAGAGGTGTGCACACTTCTCAGGAAAAGGGTTAGCATCCACAACACAGTCAATTCCGCGAACAGCAAAAGGAAAAGAAGTACGCATGCGCATCTTTAATCTGTCTGAAATCCAAAAAGACACGCTCGCGGATGACATTCATACGCATCCTATGCGTATACCTCAGCTATCCATCCTAACGCAGGCTACGCACGCACATCGTATATAACGAAGCGCACGCGTATATATGAAAATTCCAGAACGCGTATAGTACGCGTATATAGCGCGTTGAGAAGGGCCTTCCGATCATCGCGGCTATGCGCGCGCGCGCTCGTTACTTTTGATTTTGCGAAGTTACGCCAGCAATTACCGGTGCCCTGCTGCTGCTGCTGCTGCTGTTGCTCCCTTCCAAGTCCCGCGAGCGTGCGCGTGGAACGAAAGGGAAGATCGACGCCACGGGAGCTGAGAGGAGACGCCAGCTCGTTAAAACGCAGGCAGCAGCAGCAGCAACTCGAAGAGTTAGAGAGCGCGAGTCGACTTTACGATCAAAGTTGCCACTATACCTACTACTGCTGCTGTTGCTGCAGTTGTACGCGCGCGAGGCAAAAGTCGCGGAATCGTTAAACGCAAAAGCTGTATGCAAGGAGAGGGAAAGAGAGAGAGAAGGAGAGACTTTGTCAAAGAGCCTTATTATGGGCGTTTGCTGCCATGTGCGTGTGCATGTATATATGTACATCGGACCTATGCGTTTCTTCATTTCCCGAGCGGCGGCAGTAGTAGCGATTGCGACGTCGTTAAAAAGTTGCATGAAAAATCGATGCGAATAATGCAAGCATAAACAGCGCACATCGACAAGGGCGAATATCTTTGTGAAAACTAACATCGGCACTGCGCAAGCGCGCACGCTACCGTTTTGTTGTACTCTTTTACAGTGCTGCTGCTGCTGCTGCGGCTGCTAGCTGGCGTTCTGTACTTTGATGAGCGAGTGCTTTCTTTGACGTTGAAACGTAGTCACGTTCGCTTTTGCGTGGTAAAAAGGCAACAGGAGGGCAAGCCGAAGCTCTTTTTTCCTTTCTTTTCGTGTATAACCGCGAATTAATTGCGGTGCGATAGGTCATAATAGTCGATTCAGAAGAAAACAGGTGGCCTTTGTGTGTATATATGTCTATATGTGTATGGTGGATTTAATGAGCTTGTCTTTTCCTTACGTGGGATTCATGGTAAATGAGTAATGGCTGGATCATTCTAGAGAACGCCCAGGGGAGGGCAACGCTACATCGAAACCGTTTGACCTCATGACACAGGGTATCTAATCGTTGTGGTTGATGATTTAATTGCTTAGAAAATTATTCCGTCAAACAATGTAATTACATAGAATGCCGTATATATCCAGGAAGTCTCTTTCTTCCGCGAGCTGGTGATTTGAAGTCGTGCATTGAGACTCGTTGGCGGCTGGTTGATGGTTCTGTAATTGCCGGACTCATAGTTTCGTTGTCAAATTTGGCGGCTTTTTTTATAGATGTCACGGTTCAGCGTGTATTTGAGGCGTGTTACTTAATAAGCGGATGCAATCGTTATCTTTGAAACAAAATTAGTATTTTTCTCGCTGATTGTTTAGAGCCTACGATTGACGTATATGAATAAAGTATACATGTTATAAAATGAGTGTAATATGCTGGATACACATAGGTATTGTGTTTTAATTCAGTTATATATGAATAAATGTATATACTTCAAAGAGCATATGACATTTTAAAATAAATTGCGGTATTGCTATGTTAGTTCCATCCTAAAAGAATCGATTTAAAAAGAATGTCGAATAAAAGATCCCTGCCCAACCTTAAAACCAGTATCTATTAAATACGGTTATGGTCAATTTGACATTTCCGAAAATTCTTGATAGAACAGGCCGGGAAACAACCGAAACCCATCTCCTTTCCTCTTCTCTTTTGCGTTTATGCGCATCGTTTACCACCTTGCCGCTTGATCGCGTGAGCTTATGCTACCCTCATCCTCTCATCCAACTGTCCGCCACAGGAAGAAACAAATTTTCCCGTAAACGATTTTTGAAAGGTCGGCAGCGGTGCTCTCACCGCTCGCCACTCGTTTCCTCCTTTTATCCCGCCCCCGTAGCACATGCACATGCCGGGGCTTTTTGTTTGCTCTCCCGCACGAGAGGGGGAGGGAGCGGTAAAATTGTTATTTTACGCGCGATCTGATTTTGAAGCTCTTATCGGCGGTTGAAAAGTTCTTTTATATTGGGCGGATGACGGTGTAAGTTAGCTGACGACATATCTAGAGGCGAATTTAGATGTGAGTTTTAGCCAAATTTAGAAAGGTATGTTCGATAGTGCAATTTATAGCTGTTGAAATTTCAAATAAGAAAATTATATCTGCTCTTGCGTAATTTTAGAAGAACCTAGTCTTATCGTGTTTCTCCGAATGGAATTTTTCGGTGTGGTAGACTAAACTATTACTAGTAATCAAGAATTCCTTGTAGTATTAAAAGTAAGAACAGAGATATGTAATTAAACATTTTTAAATCAGTCTCAAATAATTTTTGCTTTTATATAGAAACTAATAAAATAGAAAATATTTATAAATTTGCTTGTATTACATCTTTATTAGTTCCTTAAATTTCTTACAAATAAAATAATACACAAGTATTTACAAATCATTAATTACTTTTTTATTAATTGCTTTTTGTTTTCCTACCTTTTTCTTCTTATTCTGTGCGATAACATTGAACAACTCACGTCATACAACGTCAGAATAAGATCTTTTTCTCTCAATTTTCCCTGAAACCTTAATCACAAAGTTATATCGAATAATCCGGTTCGTCGTTCATTTGCCCTCGGTTTCCCAGCGGATAGACCGTTTGCGCCCCTCGCGCGCCACGCTTATCTGCCATTATTCTGTTAAAGCGCACAGTCAATATAGAGCACTACTCGGCGCGTCATCATTCGATCACGGAACGACAAGATTAAACTCATCAGAGCTTCCGAACCCCTCTCGAGAGCGCGAGACAACGAAAATGATCCATCCTTTCTCTCTCTCTTTCTCTCTCTCTTTCTCTCTTGTGTACGCGCCTTCTTTATCGTAATTCGCTGTCTCAACGCGGAAGATGAATGTGGATGGATGCGGATAGATCGGCGGGAAAGTGAGAGATCTCGATCTCAGATCTGCGATGGGAAAATGAGGAGAAAAGGGGAAAAAGTGGTGTATTCAAACTCCAAATTTCATAATATTTTTGCAGTTTATCATTGTGCTACAAAAAAAAAAGATTTCATTTTGGAATCCATGTAGTATTGCGAAGCATCAACGTACATTATGAACCTATGTCAATATTACTTTTTAAAAGATTAATTACCACGCGAAGCTTCTTAAAAAATTCCATTTTTAAAAATCATAAACCTGGAAAGAGCTTGTTTGATGTTGGGGCGATTCTGGGCCGAAAGAGAATACGTAAATGAAAAAAAGCAAGGGAAAAACTGAAGAGAATCGAGCGCACGAATGGCCGAAGGCGATGCGTCGTCGCCGCTGTCTCGCGGCTTCTTCGTCCTCCTGCGCCGACTACTATACTATAGTCGTCAGACTGATGAAAAGAGGAAAATGAATAACGAAGGTGACGTGCTCACACGAGCACTCCTTGTTTTCCCTATATAGTTAGAACGCACGCTGAATGAGATGAAGAGGAATGGTTTATTATTACGACGTAGCGTCGAGGCAATTTCAGCATACCAAACTGTGCTACGCACGCGGTAGAGGCGAAGGTTTTCTCTTCGCGCGTATAATCCACGCGCACTAAGAAAGTGGCGGAGGCGCGCTGATAATCGCTAATCCAACACCGAGGGTGAAGGATTACTCGCGTTTTTGACCTACAGCGATTGGCGCGCGACGCAACCCTCCGCGAGGAGAGAATCTTACAAGCCCTTTTGACTTTGCAACGAGACGCTGAATCTTTATCTTGCTCTCGGCTATGGGATTAGCCTTATGAAGATTAACGCCCCGATTTTCGGCGTCTAATACTCCTATAGTTTAACCTGAAATCAAAATGTATAATCATGATTTATACGAGAATAAGGTAATGGTGTTGTTTTGCATTTTTAATGTTATTGAGATTGTTTAAGGCTAAAAACTAATATTTTTAAAAGAAATATATTTCAAAGGTTTGTTTTTAAAAAATAATTTAAAACACAAGATTAATACAGAAATACGGGGGGTATATGTAACGACGTATTTACCTCTGTTTAAAAAAGTATGACCTGAAAACTGATAAATATTCATTTACCGTTATATTGTATGTTTAAGAACATCAATTTAACAACAAACACGATCGTTTCGGAGGAAAAATATTACCCCTGTGCCCGATCTTTCCCTAATAATAGCAGTGAATATATTTAAATAACGCGCAAAGAAAGTAGATTAATGAGTGTAGCTTGAAAAAAAAAGAATATCGATCGTTTCGTTGCCTACTGAGATGATCTCGGAGCGCAAAAATAATGGGAAACTGTTGTTTTGTGCAAAAAAATGATAATTTTTATAACCGCATAATTCTAGTGCTTTTCAGAAAGTCGTAAAAAGTAATGGCTCAGTAAATAAAATCACTTTTTATAATTGTTAAGCTGCCATTTTTTGAAACATAGTGATTATCCTCGGACTTTTCTTAATTTTTTTTGTCTGAAAATTGGCGCCTTCGAGGCGCCTCGTGCTCGGTTAATAGTGACCAGTCCAGCTCATAATACTATTATTTTGTTGCACTGTTTTCATATGTGAAGCTTTAAAAATAACTACACATACCAAGTCAATAATGTTATCTCATGCATAAATATATTTTCGTTACAAAATACTAAAAATAGAAATGATATCAAATCAGTAACTATATATAAATTACCCAAGACATTACAATAATCGTTCACTGTATACAGTATCAACATAACCAGCTTCAGAAACATCATAAACCAAACCTTCCATTTGAATTAACCAATTATTCTATACCACCACTGCTTCACGAGTATAAGCCGGAAGGTCAAGGATATTTGCAAAGTGCTGCATAAGGGCAAGGGCACGAGCGTCTGTAATGCGGGAGAGACAATCGCATTTCGCTCGTGATATATAGAGCCAGAGGAGACAGGGAGCATTTCAGCCCGCATCTGCACATAAATTAATAATGCAGAGAGAACGCGCGCGCGCTCGCGTAGTGGCGCCGAGGAAGACGGAGGCGCGACATAATCGGATAAATAATTCATCAGGTGGGACACAACCCATGCTCTTGTGCGACTGAGAGAGACAGAGAGAGAGAGAGAGAGAGAGAGAGAGAGAGAGAGAGAAGACTTTTGCAACGCGCATGGGAGCTTGAACAGTTGGATTGGTGGATTTTCGAGGCGCTCGCTCACGTTATCTGGGGAACAAGCGGAGGACGACGAAGGAAAGAAGAAGAAAAAAACGAATGTGTGAGGAATCAGGCGGAACGAGGGATACTTAATCCTTTAATATTTCAAGAGGACCGGGAAGTGCGACGATGTGCCTCTCTCGACTCACGTGCCTTTTAGAGGGACCCTTGACCGACTTAGTTTTATCCTTTTTCGTGGCGAGATGCGGTTTTCCGAGATCGGGAACTGGATGGGTGAATTATTGGATGGTTCGCTTGAGAGAAGAGCGAATTAATATTTTATTTTGGCTAGTGTGAGATCGTGTAGAGGTGATAAAAGCTGTAAAGGATCATACATATGTAAGAAGATAGTAAGAGAACACTTTTAAATAACATCAATATTGAATTTATATCACTTAATAGCTAGAAGTTTATTTAGATTTTAATTTAAAGTATATATTAGTGACAATGTTGAAGTTAGCATTAGGAGCAACTAATGTAGACTGTTTTACGAAAAATTTAAATGGTTGAATTTTTAATTGTTTAATTGGTCTAATGCTATATATACTGCTTCATATAACGTTTTCTAAACTTTGTTTCATAAAATTCAATTTCTGGGAAAAACTTTCAACATAAAAATCGCGAGGTACACGCACTTTACGCTCAATCGCATCATGCTATATATATATATATATATATATATATATATATATTGCAAAATTATATGTATCCGGATCGAAGTACTCCTGGATATACTATAAAATCCAAATGATTATCGAAATTGCGCTTATTACGCAACTCGAATGAAATCTCATTTCCCATTATTTAGTTTTTCTCCCCTACAAATAGATCGTAAAACGTCACGCGCAATTTTTCGCACTGCGCATTTTATACTCACTCTTACCACTGACACAGAAGTCGGTTACGCATAGCGTATACTCGCGTACAATATTACAGCAAGAAATGATATTTCACCGACCGGCAAAAAAAGAATTCTCTTCTATATAACGACGAGATCCACTTGAAAGAAGACCTCGATGCGGAAAAACGACGTAGTAACACGCGGGCGCGTGCCACTTGCGCACAGCCGACGAAACCGCTGCTGCTGCTGCTGCTAGTTGCAACGCCCCCCGGGGCGCGAGTATAGAGAGAAAGATATAAATCGCGGAACAATCAGCTTGGCCAATCCTATAGTAATAATCGCCTTGGCGCAGAGAGAAGAGCGTCGAGAACCGCAGCCGCGTAACAGGATACCCCGTATTAATTCAGAAGTCCCGAAGCTTCGACTCTCAACTCTGCGGTCGGTAATTTTCACGCGCGCGTATACTCGCAACTATAGTCCCTCTACGTCTGCATATATATACACACACACACATACGTGCAAATTGAATTTTACAATCGGCGCACATATACACGTCCCTTCCGCGTACAAGCGGACCGGCAGCAACGGCGACGACTTATCTGCCGGCATTAATTCTCGCGCTGCCGCGGAAACACAAGACCGGCTCGTGGATGCGGACAAACGTCGTATGGAGAGAAGGCAGAGAGAGAGAGAGAGAGAGAGAGAGAGAAGGGAAAAGGAGCGCGCGATTCGCTAATGGGCATAAATCGATGGCTGATATGCAAATAAAATGCAGCGCCGACGTATCGATCAGACGAGGGGGCCCCTCTTGGCGCTTCTCCTTTTCTCTCTCTCTTTCTCTCTCTTGCTTCTTCTCTTCTGCTACGGCTGTCGCCTTCTTTCTACGTTTGTGTGTATGGGTAGTATATGTATGTATACGTATAGACGCGCAGCTCGCGCGCGCGCGCGGGAGTTCTCTGGGGGATTTTTCTCTCGCGGCCGTTCGACTCGAGCTTCTCTCCGGACACTTGGGACTTTTAATTAACGTCGATATTGAAACGGAACGTTGCCGCGAAGGATAACGAGTTCTTCATTGCCCGTAAATTCTGTGCGCCTTGCTACTCGCCGCTCCACGCGCGCGCTTCTGTGTATATGTGTGCACCGTGTAGGTATATATATATATATATATATATATATATATATACACACACACACACACACACGTGAATGCGTCTATGAGGGTCTGCTGTGTGTGTTGCTGCGCGGCTATATGTAAGAGAGCATGGACTTCTTTTGCGTCCGTCGCTCCAGATATCCTTCTTACCTCCGCGCTTTGCTTCCTGTTGCCGACAGAAGTGTGTGTGTGTGTATTCTCTTATTTTCTCCCTTTCACTTGCTTGCTCGTTTGCTACCGCGTGCTCACTCCCTCGGTCTTTCTATTTGTGCAAATTTATATACACTTTTGTGCGAGTTTTCTTGCATTTTGTTTGATCGCGTCAAAGCAAAAGGGTTGTATTTAAAATTATGTTCATGTAACTAGTCGATTATGCGGTGTTTATCGTAGATGTTAATGTGGATAAGCGAATTTCATTGATGTTTAAGATTAAAATTTTTTTACATTTTCAATTCAGTATACTTTGGTTTTTGCAAATCTTTCTTGATACCTTGAATTCAAGAAATCCGAAGGCCATGGAACAATTAACACCAAAATAAAAATTTATTTTTAAAATAAAAAAAAAGTAAAAAGTTAAGATTGAGTAAGTAGATTGATTATTGATAGATATTAAGTTTGACATCCTGTTCATTGTATTCAGGGTACATTACAGATGCCATACTTACCTTGACTTACTATTCTACTTATTTACTTTTTTTTGTTAATTTTTAACTTCAATATTTTTGATGATATAAATTATCTCTATAATCATTTGTAAACCATTTTTGTAAACCCTCAATCTTATTAAATTCTTGT
>JAYJLV010000046.1:604254-616034 GCA_036873485.1 Torymus texanus | reverse complement strand
CATATTTCTATACTCCAATAAAGCAATCCATAGTTTGCAGCTCCATTCAAGCGCGCATTACAAACTCAATAAAGCGTTACGTCCACAGAAGTCACTTTAATTCATTCAGAACTCGTTTCAAAGTTCAACAAAGCCGTTTACGCGACAGTCACACATACACACACGCATACAAGAAGAAGAAGAAGAAAAAAAATGAAGCAAGGCGAAACGGGTCGCATTGTAAAACACGCAAATTGCGAATTTCTATCCTCTCGTCTGAAGTAACATTGAATACGATTAAACTTCGTAAAGCGTTCCCTACCGAATTCCCAGAAACTTTTCCGTATGCATCCCGGGCATACAGACGCGGCGCGCGTTTCGTAGCAAAGAAAACCTGTATCGGGCTTCCGATAAAATTCATAAAGCAGAGAAAGAAAGGGAGAGAGAGAGAGAGAGAGAAAGAGACGCGTCGAGTATTAAAAGAGTCGACACTGCCGTTGCTATACGACGGAATCAATTTTTTTTTATATCAGTGCTCACGTTGCTCGCAATAAAAAAAAACGCGCGGCTGGTATACTAGGGGCTTCTTAAGAGAGCGGGTGTCGCGCCAATAAAGCTCGTCGTTAAAACGCTTTCTATACGTTGGTGAGAGTGCGCGTGGCACGTCACCCAAAACTGATATCGCGCGTACCATACCTTTATATATATATTTCTTGCCACGCGCTTTTATTATCATTAAGTTGTAGATGCCTTTAGCGCTCATTGTTCTCAACCCTCGTAAGATACGTATAGATACGCGGTGATGCGCGTGCGCGCGCGGCTCCCGGCATTACGACGCAGATTCCTTTTTTATATTCGCATTTACGGAGCTTATTTATTTTCTCCCGCATATTTCTTTTCTCTTTTCTTTTTCCTGACTTCTCGCCTTCTCTTCGAGCTGCTTCATCGCGTTGCTTAGCGCTTACAGTGTGATATATATATATATGAAAAGAGGAGGAAAGAGGGTTGCACGTCGCGTAATCTGATGATTTTATACTGCAACGATCTCCATAACGTATCTTGTCAAGAAGACTCAAGATAAGTTTTGCTTTATTAATTCTAAATATCAATGATGACATTTAGTATTATTCACATAAATATTAACATTTTTATAACTGTTTTGATTTATTGTTTGAAAACAAACTATGTAGTATGGCTTTGTATTACTCTTATTTTCAACGCTATGTTGCTTGTTATTTCGACTCGCCACAAGATAAAGAACGCTGAGCACTCTCGAGTTCAAAAGACGAAACACAATGAATAGTAAAGAAATAATCGTACCATTTTCTTATGGCTCAAAGGAACGTAGAGACTAACTATAAAGCATAATCACACGTTATGCAAATTTATACGCGTACATAACAAGTAGAACAAGTCTATTTAAGTTCGACTTATGATGTACATACGCGCATATATCATTAATGTATATAACATTCAATTGAAAAAAAAACTCTTATAACTCTTGTATATACGAAAAGCCAGCCTTCTGTGTATTTTTCCTTGAAACAAGAGCGACGAAGATAGATTAAAATCGTATTTGTCAAGCAAGAAAAAGAAAATGCACACCAAAGTGACAGACGCACCGTGTATATGTGTGTGCGTGTGCGTGTACTATAGCGGTACAAAGCCTGTAGAAATGCGTAAAATTAGATCTCGTATACGTATCTACACGTACACACACGTATTCGACAGTACGAGTCACCTCGTCATCGGAGCGCTGCACGCGCACGTGTCGAGTCATCGGCCCGTCATCGATCAGCCCAGCAGATAGGTCCGATCGAGTGGACGATGAACACTGGTATAATGGCGCGCATGCGCGCGAGACCTTACACATATATATATATACATACGTAGAGAGAGAGAGAGAGCCCTTTGCCCTCTCTCCCATTTCTCTTATCCAGCATCGATTAGACGAATGAATAAGCGAACGACCGGCCTTGTTATTTATTCATTTAACCCAATCACGCATGGTGAATCGAGAATATGGATAGAGGGAGAGGAGAGAAAGAGAGATAGAGCCGGTGTGTCATTAACGTGCATAGACGTGCGCGCACGGGAGCGCACCTCGTAGTCTGATCGATATGATGCGGGTGGTATTGTATAGGGAGGTAGACGCGTATGCATATATATGGTGGAGAAGAAAGGAGATAAAGGACTGTACATATATAGTGGATATGCTATGTAATGAGCTTTCGAAAAGGTTATATGTAACGTGAGCGATCGGCGTGATGAGGTTTTTAGTGGAGTACACTGAACTCGATTAAATAAAAGTTTGATTAGGTGATGGAAATGTTAATCTGTAATTTTAAAGTAATTACATATATATATAAAACATATTTGAAACGAGTACGTTAATAAGACGACGTACAAAAATTTCAAGTATATCACGATAAATTCTCGACTTTGCACACTTTACCACCAGCACGTGTCCCATAATTATATTTCATAGAAATCTTTCAAAAAGTCGAGAGTTCGCCGAACTCATTTGAAAGCAGAGATTTTCCCTCGTGAAATAAACCTTTCAGTATCAAGCGAATGAATTTTCTCGAAATAGCCTAGCTCTTCTTTTGCGCGGAAACTTTCGGTCGTTCGCTAATACCTGAAAATAATAATTCACCGACTCGAATTACCCGCTTTAGCTAGGCGAGAAAATCAACGAAAGAGAGCTCAACGCATTAAAAACTCGGTGGAAACTCGCTCGCGCGCGTCGACGATGATCCCCCATCAACCCTCCGAAAATATTCGCAAGGCCAAATATAACTTTGCTGCTAAAAGCGCTCGCGAGCGCGCTGTACAGTTTGCGCTCTGTCTCACTCGTCCGCGTATAACCAGTTGCAAAAGTTCAAGTTTAAGCGGTCGTTCGAAAGCGATCAGGGGCAAGTTAAAACGTCGACCGAAAAAGCAAGTAAAAGGAAAAAATCCTCCCTTTCCCCCCTTCTGCGCCTTTTGAGAGAACGAAAGAGGAAAAACGAGGGGGAAAAAAGCAAAAAGAAGCTTTTAGTGAGACGATCGCGCTTATTTTATCAGTGTGCACTGTGCGCGCAAAGAGTCGTTTTACTCGAGAGAAAAAATGCACAGGGGGCAATTCACGCGCGCTCGTGCGCAAGGTCACGCGCGCGTGATCACTGCTGCTGCATCTCTTCGAGGTTCGCGTAAGTTGTTGCTATATACACTGCAAGAGAGGCAAGTTTATTCCTGTGTGTATGTATGTATATGTGTGTATGTGTGTGTGTCCGCAGCAATAAACCGCGAATTCTTCGCAAATCGCGCGGTGGCAGCAAGCCAGCAGCAGCCAGCCAAAGTGCGATGACATTACGGATTTCTCTCTCTCTCTCTTTCCCTCTCGTACTCTTTTCTTTTCTCTTTTACACTCCGTGTTCCTCTCGCTAGCCGGTCGCGATTAACCAAGCTCGCGCGAGCGCGCCTCTTCGAAAGTGCGACGACTCTTCGCGCTGAGAGAATTCTCCGAGTCGTCGTTTACGAAACGAGCGTCGAAGAAATCGCGAAGCGAGTGTGTGTGTGTATGTGTATATATGATGCTTTCTCCGATGTGGAGGGCCAGAGGTGGAATGCTTTTGCGCGTCGTGTTTTTGATAAAGGAAATGAAAGAGCCCGAGAGCGAGCTGGAAAATTGAAGGTTATTGGCCGCGAGCTGTGGCTCAAGGGATTAGGAAGCTGGGCTTTTGATTTATCGGGGAGATACGTTTGTTTACCAGCTGACTGTGAGTAGTGGTATTAGAACATTCTGACAGATGTGCACTAAACTTTCGGGAGACTAATATTTTCAAGGCAAGTGGTCGATTTATTTTTATCTTCCTTTTTTTTATGGACATGTCCTTTTTATTTATGATAATTGCACTGCGCACTCAATAAGCACATATGCAATTTTAATTTCAAGATGAGTTTTTAACTTTGGTTAAAAGCATAGTTTAAGATATAAATGTGTTGCTTGACAAAAAAGGGGTAATAAAATAGTACGTAAATTATGAAGTATGCATTTAAATAAAACAGCTTGCATTCAGCTATACGTACTCTTGCATTTTATTGGAATAGTACAAACTTATTCCAGAATATCGACATTAGTGAATGCTGCTGCTTAGTGATTAGTTCGTAACATACTTACCATAAAGAATAGAAATAAAAGTATATCTGAATGGTATAAAAGCAGCAGCCATACTTATATGCACATTTAAAATCAGCGAGACTGCAGTCGTAATATACATATATGCGTGTCGTCCGGTGGGTCCCTGTTAAAAAGTCATCTTCCGGCAGGAGCAATTAACTTTCCGCGAAGCAGCAGCAGCAACTATCCGCTGCAAATAAAAAGGGGTATAAAAGAGGGAAGGATTCCCAAAGACTCGGAAATCGTTAGGATCGCCGAGTTACGCCGGCTAGATGGCAATTTATGAGTAAACGTGCACTCGCGCTCACAACCAATCCTTGGGAATTCTTTCTCTCTCTCTTCCTCTCTTCGACATTTTTCCTCCTCTAGCTCCCGTGAGCTTCGGGAGCATCCCGTGCCACCCTCGGCAAGAGCGGTATAACCGCTTTCTTGGTGCTACTACAGCTCTCGGCTCTCTCTCTCTCTCTCTCTCTCTCCATCTCTCGCATAACCTAAGACGCCGTTTGCATAATGCTCTCGAGCGAAAACTCGCTTCCTTTTTAGCACTATATATATATATACACACACACATATATACTCCTGCTACTTCTGCGCGTGCGCGCATAAAGGATTGTTTGCACTTAAGCACTTTTACGCACGCCTTCGGACTGGTAAATGCAAATAGTGCGGTCGCAACAGCAGCAGCAGCAGTAGCAGCAGAGCCGACGAAATTGCAACGCGCTTAGTGCGTATTTCAAGATTAAAGAGCAGATATATACGTTTGAGGCTAACTAGCCTTTTTAAAGTGAAACGCTCGCTCGGCACGCGCGAGAAGTGGGCTACGCGAGTTCTCTATTTTTCGTGGTTTTTGCGGTGTTCCCCGCGACTTAGCTACCGCTGTTCATGCCGTACGTTGCTGCTGACGCGGGATGAGAATTTTCGCCAGCTGCAGAAGCGCACCCGCGGGAAATGACGTTTGAAGCGGTCTTCCTCCCGTGCTGATCCTCTTAGAGCGGTTGAGGGATGAAATATTTCAGATGAGATGAAAATTCTTTTTTTTTCGAATATCGAGGGGTTGCTTCAGAAATGTAAATTTCACATTTTACGATGCCTAAAATAGTAGTGATAATTTTGTCACTAGGGTTATAGAGTTGAATTAAAAATCTCTATTCCACCCCTGGTGGAAATTATTTTAGACTTGGCCATAAAATAGGTATTTTTCTTATCTAGTTTTTAACTTCCAGTGAAACGCCTTTTTCCACATTATTCGAACATTAAATAGATCAAAAAATGGAGTAGCTTTTTTGATGATCGGCCAAGTTTGTTCTTGGCCATTTTAAAGGCATTAAAGTTAACCATTACAATGAGTAAAAAAATGGCTAAAAAAATATTATTATTACAATGAGGAATGAGAAAGATAGAATCAAATGTCAATAAATAAATTTTACTGAATATTTATGAAAGGAGAGCTGCAAACTATTTTTTATTCTCCGTATATTATTTATAATTTCCTAAACTTTTAGATATTGTTGAATTTCACCTACTTTAGCGCCAAGTTTGTAAGAAAACTTGGTACGAAAATTGAAAACGTAGGTTATGTTACTTCCAATCTACTAAATGGGTGAGTAGTGTCAGAAAAAGCATTTCACCGGAAACCAATAATTAGTCATTTCTCTTGGCCATTTACTCAGATTCTGCGCTATTTTTAATCCACAAATTTCTACCAGGGACGAAATCATATATTCGGCATTTATAATAATTACACTGAGAAAAAAGGCGTTAGTAATGTTTACTTATTGCATAGTAAAATTGAATATTGCTGTCTCCTCTGTATTTTTTAATCAGAAAAACTATAATGTGTTAACGGTAGATATATCGATATAGTTTCAACAACTATAAATTATAGTAACTAAGTTTTTGTACGATAAGCAACATTTTATGAGATACTGAACTTAACGTAAAATTTAAATTATATTATGTGAAAACAACAATTTTTATGGAGGGTGTAATTCTTTTATTGGAATTGGGAGCCTTGCCTATATTTGGTATAAAATTGGTTCGATATATAAAGAAAAGCTTTCGTAACATATTTAAGTTTGCCCGAAGTTATTTAAACTGAAGACGAATAATTAGTATTGTTAGATAAAATTGCGAATATTGATCCTTCTTTTATTTAACATGCAAAAACCGAAAATATTATATTGTACAATAAACGTGAAAAATAAAAAATAAAATTTATCTTTATTAAATGTCAATCTGTCTTTTTATTTTCCAATATTTTGAATGATCTGAACCATGTATAAATTTTAGTACAGTCTAGTATAGAAAATAAGAAAATTTAGTATGAACAGCAATAAATATAGTACATTGAATGAAGTTTTTAGACAAACTTTACTATATTGATTTAGTAAATTATAATATTCACGTTACATAGATATGTAATTTACAATGTTGGCACACAACGAAATAATTATTCGTAATTAATTAAAGTTACTCAAACAATGTAAATTATATTAAAATCCTTATCCCAAAGTTTGTTTATGCTATAATACACTAAATACACATAAAAATTTTTATAAAATTAGTATAATTATGATATAAAACTTTTTTTTTTAAGTTTCGTGAAGTCCAACGTTGCAAACTTCAAACACATCACGTTACAGTAACCTTTGCTTATCAAATAATTCCATGTACTACAGTATTTAAAAATATATTTTGTAGCTACCTCTACTATAATTTTCTTTATAAATTTTATAATGCTTTTATGGTAAGAGTTACTATATTTTTTTCTCAGTATACTTCCTATAAATTTTCATTATAATTCTTCTCGTTAAAACTGGGTATTGACTTTGATGAACATTTTATCATACACTATAATACAATTATTATAGACCTACCAGAAATTACATTATCTTGGCAAGAAGTTGAATTATAAAACAATTATCTCATTATGCCATGCATTTCGCATGTACCAGACACAATCAATATGAACTACTTTTATAAATAAGTTTTTTATAAAAAATTGAAGTAATTTATAAAACCAATTTTTTCGTTTTTAATCAATTACTTGTTTCTTTCAGCTCCCTAACCTACTAATGGCCAAGAAAATACACAAAGGCCGAATTAACTACATTTATTTTTGAATTCATACTAAATAAATCATAAGAATGAACAAATAAAAAGATTATTTTTTTTTTAATTAAACTCAGAATAGTAATTTAAGAACGCTAAAATAAAAAAAATCCATTTTAATGATGTTTTATTACAAAATATCAAATGTTTAAATAGCAAAGGCACTATAAAAAATATTTGCACTTTCAAATATTTCTGGAGCCAGTGCTATCGGGACGAATGTACATAACAGTCTTCGTAGTCTGCTCCCGCTAAAAGTCGTATCTATAGCGCTGCGGCAGCAGAGCACAGCGGTAGCAGCAGCAGCAGCATCTGTTTTGAAACATAGCAGTGCCTAAATATACCGGTTATCAAGTGACCCGTACCGAACTATGCTGACATTTCAGGAATATCTTCCGGAGCGTTCCTATGCATTTATTGTATACACGGGATGGTGGTTGCATGCCTCTCTATCTATCTACCTCTCTCTCTCTCTCTCTCTCTCTCTCTCTCTCTCTCTCCTTTTCTCTCTGGCAGAGTTCCAGTATTATATTTTCGTGAGCCGCTGCAAGACGCGCCGCGCGTTTGGCCTTTTTCTCTCGCGGTCAGCGCGCGATCAATCCACCGAGGCGCCTATAAACGAGCGCAGAGAAGCGGGCGCAAAACAGAAAAAAAAACGGAAAACGAACGAGAAGTGCACACGTATATATACACACATATACGCGTGTTCTGGACTCGTGGTTCGTCCTTTATCTCTCATCGAACCTGAAATACGAAGCTGACGCGGTCGGCCCATACGTAAGAGCTTTCTCGTGTTAAGAGTCGCGGCTGGACAAATCTACGACTTGGTCGGGCGTATAGTTGCGAGTGCGCGCGCGAGCGCGCCAACGAGCGAACGAGCGCTTTCCCGCCCGTCGTTCCTCGTGCGGCTGTGCACGCGGAGTGACTCGGCCGAGAGCCGTCAGTTTATTTACTCGAATGCGTAATTAGTTCGGGTGTAAAAACAGAATTTTGCCCTCGAGGTTGTACGCGGTTGCCGCGTGGAAATGTTGCTCTCTGTATTTAATTGCTGACAATTGTTTTTCTAATTAGGATTGTCGATTTATATTTCCTTGTTACACAGTAATTTGTATAGGTGTAATTGTAAATTGTCTAATTGTTCAATTAATTATTTAGTTTTCTAAAAAAAAATTTAACAGCTCTAAAGTTTATTACGTAATACGTAATTGTAAACTTAGTTTGCTAATTAATTGATGTTGTTTTAATTAAATATATAATTAGGTAAGATTTTTTTATAGCCATTCTTACAATAATTTACGGAATAATTCGTTAATTATTATATTACAAAAGAATTGAAAAGCATTGTAAATAAATAGACTTCCGAGCGAGGTTTTATAGCTACTAGACTTATATAAAATGTAAAGTGAATATATCAGTCACTTGATACTATTTAATAACTAGGTGCAAAAATTTCCCGTTAACCGTGTGCTTCTACAAAGAACAAACCTTTTTAATTTAAAAAAAAAAAAAAAAAAAAAAAAATTAACAGAGTAACCTATCATAATTACTACTTGTAAACTTCCTCGAAAAGTAATCGCGTCTAACTACGTTACTTTAACACATTAACAGCGAGTACAAAGTTAATTATCCAACGATCCATCAATCCTTCCTTTTTTTCCTCTCCTCGAAACCTCCCGCAAGGTTCGCTCACCTCTCTCTCTCTCTCTCTCTCTCTCCCTCTCTCTCTCTCTCTCTCTCTCTCTCTCTCTCTCTCTCTCTCTTCGTCGCTGCCACAGCCGCCTACACCTTTTCCCGAGGAATTCATTTTCAGCGGGGGGAAAAAAGAACGAGAGGCAAATCGGCGAGAGAGCGAACGCCCGGGAGAAATAAAAAAAGCCATACGCGCGCGCGCGAAACGGAAAGTAAGGTCAGGGAGTGGCGTTGACTCCGATGTACCGTGGCATAAGGCCGCGAATCTCGATGCGCGGAGGATGAGAGAAAAGGAAGAAGACGAGGAAAAGGTTGAGAGAAGGAGTCAATGCCTTGAGAGAAGGAGGGAAAATAACAGCGAGAGAGAGAGAGAGAGAGAGAGAGAGGACCTCTCATTGCAATAGTTTGGGGCAGGTCGGGTTCGCGCAAGCGTACACGCGTCTCTGTGTATGTGTATATATATACATTATATATATAAACCAGGCGCGTGCTAAAAAAAGCTGGCCGCGCTCGGGTAAGTGAACCGGACTGTAATTACGGGGCAGTTCGTGCCAGTGGAGGGGGGAATGGAGGCTGGAGTCGACTGAGAAAAGAGAAAAAGGACGGAAGATAAACTCACGTAAACACGGAGAAAGAGGAAATGATGATTGATCAAATTAAGAGGAAAGAGGAGAAAGAGAGAGGGAGGGAGACGAAGAATGAGATGAGGGAAACATTATAAGAGGTGAGAGAAATAACGAGTGGAGTGACTTGTGCGTGAATATAAAAGTGGAAATTAAGTCAAGAGGTTGGTCAAATAGTATATATGTAAAGAAATAAGAAAAAATATTCCTTTATTCCTACGTATTGCAATGTTTTTGTTAATCCATACGAGAAACTTTGTTTTTTTTTCCTTATATTATGTACTATGATGTGAAGAAACCTCGATCTATCCGTTTCTCTCTCTCTTTCCCCTCGTTATTCTTGTTCTTCATGACGCGTCTTCTTCTCGTTTTTCTTCGTTCCTCGAATTCTCTTTTTCATTTCCAGGGTTAAAACACCGCAGAAATGTTGGGTTCTAGATGACTGAAGTTTCGTCAAGGTTAAATTTATAAATATCACTCGCAATCATCATTTCCGTCTCAAAAGTACGAGTAAATGTCTTCATAATAAAACAATTCACTTCATATTGGCGAGGTAAATTTAAATCTCTGCCAGCGAAATAATGATTTATGAACGCTTTGAAGTTGAGAACAGAGTTTTTGCATATTTTAATTCAGGTATTATTTATAAAGTTTTTATTATGAATGATTGCAGGTTTTACATTAGCAAGTTTTAATTTTCTGATTTTCATCCGTGACGGAAATGAGTCTGTTGAATGAAATATACCCTGTGAACATAGTTACATTTTTATTTCGATTCTAACAAAAGATATATGATTAAAAATTAAACTAAATTTTAAAAATTTCATAATTCGTAATTGTTTATTTTCACTTGGGAAAAACGTATATTTACATATATAAACGACGGATATGATATAACATAGACAATCTGTAGAACCAACACAGAGGAAATTTCCTGCAGTGTTTACCCCGGCACATCTTCCCTAGCCCACGGGCAGTTTATTGTTGCAGGAACTGCGCGCAGCAGGAAATAAGCAACGGCAGTAGCCGCGAAACTGTGTGCTGCTGCTCGTTCAGGAAATTCCTACTTTCGAAACCCTTTGCTCGTATTCCTTAAACCTGCTCGTATTGGGGCGTAACCGCCTTTCAGGTAAATGCGCACATATATTAGATTACACACCGTAGTTCCGCGTTACTCGAAGAAACGAAAATTTTTCCAACATAAAAATTCCACAATAAGAAAATACAAAATTCCTCTAATTCACTCCAAATTACTTTAAAATATTAATCAGAAAAGAATTTCGGTATTTTTACAGAACAATTTCTCACGAGGACAAATATTGAACTACGAGGAAAAATTTCAATAACGCGAAGTAAAATTAAGCTCTGAATAAAACATCGAAGTTTTCAATATATATATGCTTTCTGCACACTCGATATTTTCAGCAGTTTCAAGGATCTTATTTTCCACACGGTTCACTTGACATAGAAATTTCCATATACGCCTCCTATAGTCATTCCCCCTTCCTTCTCTTTCTCCCGCCAGACTCGCCACTTGTGGAAACGTGTTATTATCGACAAGGTCTACCGCGCGCGCGCGCGGCAAGACTTTATTTTCTGCAATCTACGGAAAAGAGCGCACGCACGCGTGCCCGCGCGAGCTTCGCGTTCAAACCCATCGCGCGCGTGAGCGCTCCACTGTATATTGTAGACCGGTCTCCACTGGTTTTTCGTATAAACTCTATAAGCTCTGTATGTATACACATACGCATACTAACGAAATTTTATGTAAATACAGCGCACACGTGCAAATGTGCATGTGCGTTTTTATGCGGCCGGAATTTAGCACGCGCAACGTTTAAAGGATCGAATGCGTGCGCGATTGGGAAAGGCGCTGCTATGTGATTACATGGTTTCTAGCTTTGCGGGGAAAAGGGTTGGTGAGCATATATATATATTTTTTTTGGTTCTTTCAATTACGGCGCCGACTTTTTTGAGACTTCGAGTTGCAAAGAACGGATTTTAAGTAGCTTATAACGCTCTTGTGGTAGTCGTGTATATATACATGTATATATATATATGTATATAGCGCTTGGTGAGCGGCGTATCTGGGTCGCGACGTTTGTTTTATTGCGGTGTTAAGAAACGACGACGGGCAATGAGGGAGAAAGAGAGAGAGAGAGAGAGAGAGAGAGAGAGAGAGAGAGAGAGAGAGAGAGAGAGAGAGAGAGAGAGAG
>JAYJLV010000046.1:583857-604154 GCA_036873485.1 Torymus texanus | reverse complement strand
CGGGAGAAAGAGAGATAGAGAGAGAGAGAGAGAGAGAGAGAGAGAGAGAGAGAGAGAGAGAGATAGAGAGAGAGAGAGGGAGGGAACTTTTTGTCGCGTAAAGTGAGTTTTATGATGGATATTAGCTGGTGAAGGATTTCATTGAAAATTATCAGATTATTGCCCGAGCAACTGCGGCAGATAATTTTCTGCGAAAGAAAATAAGAGATTCCGTCAATTGATTTGTGTGAGAGTAATTTATGTGAAGATGGATGAAAAAATTATGGAGCTGATTAAAGGTAAATTATACCTGACATTACTAATTTTCAGTTATGTATAGTAAAAAAAGATTTTACACGAAAGTTGTGTTCTTTTTAATTTTGATATATACATAATATTATGGTATATGTTAAGAAAATCAGGTTAATAAGATTTAATAAATCTAATTAAAATAAAAATACCATCATCTTAATTATATCGAAAACATTCAGTTACAGTCAGCTTAACGAACACACGCATGTCTCTTATCTCAGAATTAATAATAATAATCCCGGATTAAGTACGGTGGCACGAAACAACTTTTGCACATCACACTGAACTTTCTACTAACGTTTACAACCGTTGAGCCCACGTTATAAATGAAAATTACAATTTTCGCGACCACGATTTAATTGACAGCTCACTAGCTGAACGCAAAAATCTGGCTAATCCAACGATAAGCAGGGACGCTAATATGGAGTACACTTCGTACATGCATATGCACATCTTCGTCAACCATACGTTTATAGTTATATTGGAATAGTATATACAGTACAAGTACACGCTCGCGGATCATTGGACAGAGAATCGTGCGCGTCATAAATATTATAGTATGCATATACAGCAGCCCGTGTACGTGGTATATCCGATTCCAAGTGCGGTCACTCAGCAGCCGTCGCATGCGACTTCCAGCAGTATACGAAGGTGTCGAGATATGCAAATGAACGAAGTGCGACCTGGTCGAGCATAACGCGCGCAATCGACGTTGAGAGTGTGAAGAGACGCGTGCGCGTGCACTACCACGATTCCCGTAAATTCTCCTCTATCAAAAAGCACTCTAAGACGTCAGGCGACTCGGACGAATGACGCGTATATGGAAGCGACCATTAGAAGTCGTGAAATGATTTTCCGCCGTATGTCGTCCATATGTATATATGGTGCACGTGTACTCAGAGGAGAGTATATAAATATATCTATATGGGTGTGCAGTGAACGCGGCTGTGATCTCGCGTTCCGTGCCAAATGTTTGCTTTGGATTACAATTTGCATGACAGCCGAGAGAGAGATGGAAAAACATATCGCTGCTCTTATTCGAGCGCGCGCGATTGTGCCTCTCATCTTAGTTCGCGCGAGCGAGCGATATATTTTTAAACGCTTTATTTATGCTCGGTAGCTGGAAAAATCGCTTATATGTGTAGACACGGTCTAGGCGAGTAGTGCGCTCCATTCTAGCCTAAGAATAATGTACTTGTTTTCATGGTGCCATGCTAAAAGATGAATAAGCGGTGGGGTTTGAATGAAATATAGAACGTTGTCAACGGGGCATAAAATATTTTGTCGGCTTCGACTAATTGGTTGGCTATTGTTTTGGAATCACGATATTTATTTTTTTTTCTTTTATATTATTTTATATAGAAGGAAGAAGAGCATAAATGAAGTTGAACAAGTTTTTGTTAATTTAATTTATTATCTTTGTAGAGTGGTGGAGGGAGCCCGTCGATGTTTTGAAGATTCAGGTTTTCTCTTAATTTGACTAACAAATTTAAAAACTGAAACTAAACCGTTTTATAAATTGTTGAAATTCTTCAAAGATCAAAAAGTCAATATTTTTGCGTATAACAATTAAGTTTCTGTCCACATATGCAGAATTTTATCAATATATTTTTCATTAGTGTATAACTCGATTTCCTGTGATTCGTAATAACTTGGATCATTTTAATAAATGTAAGATATATAATACCAAACTATAATATACCCACAATAATTACATGAAAGTCTGTGAGGTTAAGAATCATTGAATCAGGAGTCAGTCTGTGAATGAAATTCAACATATTGGTCATTCTAAAATTATTATTTTGCTATAGTGAGCTCGGGAATCTGTATCATCTAAACGTTTAATTTCTAGTATATAAAATAAGATGAAATTGAAACGTCCAAACATTAGGTTTCGGTATCTCGAAATTCCTAAATTAGCTTCATGTTATAGCGAACTGGCAAAATATTCTCTGCCAATGTATGTACATGTATGTACAAATTATTGTCTACCAAATTGTTAAGTAATATTTCCAGTTAATAAAGTACGAAGTCTCTTTCCTACTATTTTAACCATGACTACAGAACATTTTATCACCATTTACACTCTCTAAGAATTCGCGAAAAAAATGTTTCACGTAAAAAAATTTTATAGTAAAAATGACTAGTTTTCAACTCATAGCAATAACTTTTACCATAAATTGCAACCAAAATAATAATTTTTACTACAAAATTTTTCTCCTTGCACTATTTTCCCTAGTATGTGTCCTCCACACAGCTAACTCATCTGGCTACGACTCACAAGGCGGCTGTATACATGTACACCACAGCATCCACATCATCCCGCAATATTCGACGTCTACGGGATAACCGTAACATTATAATATCCCGCCATAGCCTTATCCATACTAGTCCAGCCTATACGTACATTTATTTCTATGTATTTTACCAGTCGTTCGTTTATACGCCTCCGATCCTCTCTCTTTCTCCTCTCTCTCTGGCTCTCGGCACCGCTTCTTCGACGACCGATGCACGAGCGAGTGAGGAGAGGCTTGACCACATGCGGTTCTCATGATTCATGTGTCAATGAGCGCAAGAAACTGCACAGCCACGCGCGCACGCGTATATACTTCGCAGGCGGTGTCCACCAATTTCCCTGGCAGAAACGATGTATTACCCTTATACAGGCCCAAGCTCTTATGGTGCTCGTTTGTGTCATCGCTTGGCGAAAGACCACAAAAAAGGGAAAGCACGTTAACTTTTGTTATTACATTTATCGTATACGCGTATGCATATATGTATAAAGCCTGCTCGTATAGATCCTTAGGGTATATGTATAAACGTATATCTATGGGTATACTATATAAATTCGCGAGCAAACAAACGAACATATAATGTGTATATACATATATTTTTATTTGCAAATGCGTACGGTAAATACACATAATAAAGGCGGCGAGGCTGCATGCATATATATATGCAAACATACCCGCGAACCGACATATAATGTATGCATTTCTTCGAGTGCGTATACACTCACATGTATACTCGACGCATGCAGTTTCCAATAAATACGCATGCACGGCTGCCGCGCTAAATCAAGAACTAGTACTCGCGCTGAGAAAACAGGCGCGACGGCAACCTATCTTCCTTCGTCGGCTCTCTCTCTCTCTCTCTCTCTCTCTCTCTCTCTCTCTCTCGCCGCGGAACGACTGTATTATCGAACGCAGCCGTTTCGCGCAATAAATATCAGACGCGCAACGCACCCGGAGAAAATTACTATTCCACGCAGCGCGCCGGTTCAACACTTACGCGCCGCGTGCCGTTACTTCGTAATCCCTTCCTTGCGTAGAACAATTCTCTCTTTCTCTCTCTCTCTCTCTCGTTCCTTTTTACTTTGCTCGTACCTGCTGCTCCTGTTTTTTTGTCCTCTCTCTCTCTCTTTCTCTACCAGCGATTTTCCGATTTCGCTTTATATCGCAGCCAGAGGATTTGAATGGCTCGCGCAGCAGCGACGGCGCCTTGCTCGCGAATCATTTCGCGGTAATGCCCCGCGTAATATCGCATTCTAATCTTGCATTTTTATCAGCGAATCGAAAATGTTTCCTGATTCGGTTTCGCGACGCCCAATTATCTACGGTACTCGCAGCAATTCGTTCTCCTTGTCTTTTTTATTTGCGAGTTGCGTTAATGCGAATATTGCAAGTGTACTCATTTAGAATGTAATTTTACATGTAGCTGCTGTTTTTTTGTGCAACGTCATCTAAGATCGAGAATATAGCAATTCGATATTGTGTTTTGATTAACAACCGATATGATACCGGAGATGGAGCAACGTTAATGTCCATATAACAAGCAATACCATACTACTAATAAATAAAAAGTAATATAATTTTTTCTGAAGAACGAACTTTACATAAGGATTAGCATTTATGAATAATATAATACAAAAATTATAATTTAATGTATAGATAAATTACAGAAACTAATTTATTTTTGGGTACTACGCTCATCTGTGATTCTGTTTTCAGTATATTGTAATTTCATATATAAACTTAGAAACTAATGAAACAAAGTTAACATTTTATCTAACAGTATAAAAAGAATCAAGAAATTGTTACATAATAATGTGTTGAGGCTTCAATTATAAAGATTTATAGCCCCCTTTTTATAGATGTGACTGCTAATATTATCGTTTTTACGATCTCATCAAAATGAAATTAAAACGTAAAGCCATCGATTGAACAAGAAATATTTTCCACTAACACTTCACGAGTGAAGTTGATTAACAGAAAATTAATGATTATAATCTTAATTTAGGATAGTTTTTTACAGTATACATTTTCATTGTAATTGTTATCGCAGCTTATTGATAATTTTTACGGAATTAATGGCTACCTAGATTGAGTCGTAAATAACATACGATTAAGAATCAATTTTGAAAAAGTTCAATTTTCTATCTTCCAGTATTGAATTTTCTACTTTTCTAATCAAGCAATCATTAAACGCCGTTTCTTATTTGCTACAAAGTAACTACTTGAGATAATTTTACAGACTCGTTATAGATATACCGGATCGTGTATACAGATACAGCTGTATCATGTGGCTAAACCGGTTGTGCTTGCCAGTACGAATTCTGATAAGACGTTTTTCCATCCTGTAACAATACAATAGTAGCAAAAAAATAATTAACCTCTCATTACTGACATTATTTACGACTTTTAATTCTTATTGTACGACTTAATTCAAATCGAAAAAGCTTTTTGAAATAATATTTGCTGTTCCTACAAGTTATATGCGACTATACGTTAAATATTAAGCTTTCAAAAATGTTTATGAAAACAATTTTTCTGGTATTAACGTAAAAATGTTTTTCATTATCTCACGAGATTATACTCTTTGAAAAATTACTACAGCATAAAGAGAAGCTCTTACAAAAATTGCAAATGTTACCAGGAAAATGAAATTGTTTATTGTTACTCGTAGTAAATTTTCAAGTTGCAAGTACTTATATCATGACGTGTTTTATTTGTTTCTACTGGAAAGCTCACTTTGAAATTCGATTCGCAACGCGCTGTATAAGAGAAATCTGAAAACTCATTTTATTGTCGGTTAAAAATTTAATACCGCGTAAATATGTAAAACCGAGACGGGATAAAAAGGACCTGATCCACGGCGCAAAAAAAGTGCGTTGAAAAACGCATGAGCCCATCGCAACCGCACGAAATTCTCACTAAATTTCTCATGCTATACGTACGCAACAGCCTTCATCCCTCGTCCTCATTATACGCGAGCTCACGCTTCCTCTTCTCTCTCCCTCCCCCTCTCTCACTCTCCCTATTTCTCTCTTTCTTCTCCTTTCAGCGAATCCCCTTATCGCGTTTATTGACAGAAAAATCCTGCGGGTGCGGGGGGGACTTCGGGAGTGCTTACTTTAATCCATCAGCATCGCCGAGCGAGCGTTTTAGTTCTACAACCCCCCCGGCAGTATAATTTTTATTGGCCACCTTCGTTTAAATCCCTCGACCCGAGATCTCTCTTCTTCTCCTCAACAGCTGCCTCTTTGCTGTGTGTATATAGGCGCATGCACACATATAAAAGGGCTGCTACATACGTTTATACATAAAAAAAGGAAGTAAAAAGAGAGAGAATGGAGAAGGATCGCGCGTGGTGTCGCCTTAAAACGCATCGAGAGAAACGGATAATTCGACTCCCTCTGCCACTAGCAAGCGGCAGCTCAGCTCTCCTCGTAAATTCGGATTCCCGTCACGAAGAGAGGGGGGGGGGAGAAGACGCTCCTGAAAAAAGGCACTTTTGCGCGAAACTGTAAAAATGGGATCAACGTTTTATTGGCCCAAGGCGTGACGAGATTCGCGAGGAGATTGGTAACCGAAACTTTCGTAAGACTGCCCCGCGGTTTCGACTCGCGTGTGTACAGACGTTGTCCTGTGCGATCGTCGCGCGAGCATTTCCCTCGACAGTTTCTCGATGGACGTTCGCAGACTGTCGAAAATAAAAGTTCGAAGTGAAATTCGCCGAACGGAAATGTTTACTTAGCGCGGGATAATTTACGTTCTTGAGGTTTAGAAAAGACGGTGTCTAAAAAGCTGTCTGCTATACTGTAAGATAATGCACGATCAAGGTTAGAACGAATATTTGGACGAATTCCAGCGATTTTAGCTGCAGAGCTTATAAATTCCTTACAATTTTTATTGATTTTCGGCGAAAATTCTTCGCCATAGTCATATTCTTTTATTAATCTGTATATCTTTCCCCGAATTTTTCGTTTGTATTAAAATGATTTATAAACGGCGTATTTCATACTGCTAGACAGTGTGCTGTTTTTCTTTTCGCGGATTAAAACTTTTTCGAAATATTTATAAAATTAACAGAATTTTGTAAATACTGTCGTCCACTCCAAAATAAGTGATCCGAATGGTAGTATATATGTGCTATATTGTACAACCACATATTTTTTTATATTAAATTACTGAGTAACAAGAAGTGTTACTTACTTTTATTAATATATCCAACTATCGCTACATATAATAAATTTCAGTAAATTAATTTTTTATCGGTCTAGCTTAGTAATATTTTTCTGTATAGAAAAAAGTGCGCTTGATATATCTATAATTTCCTCAGTCATTTTTCTTACACAAAGCAAATAATCCATTTAACTACCAAAGTTCCATTGTATCTCGCCGAAGCCGAATAAAGTAGTCATGATTATAATTTCGATAAAAGGATCTCACTCGCCCTCTCTCTCTCTCTACCCCACAAGCAGTCCGACAAAAAAAAACAGCTAACGCAGAGGAAAAACTTTGGGAAAGAAAGTCCATCCAGCGCTTCTCTCCCTCGAGAGAAGACCGCAGCGTAATCGCGCGGCGCGCACTCACGAAGAAGAAGACCGAGCGAGCGAATCTCTCTCTCTCTCTCTCTCTCTCTCTCTCTCCTTCTCGACCTACCGCCCGTAAAGTAAATCCCCAGCGTTATTTTTCACGAAATCATGCGCGAGCGAACGCGCGAGCGTACGCTAATTGGCTAAAATTGATCATCTTTCTGGTTCAGCGAGGTCCGTTACCGTCCGTTCTTGCTCTCTCACTCTCTCTCTCTCTCTCTCTGTCGTCGTCGTTGTCGCTCGCCGTCCCCTATTGGCTCTTCTTCTTCTCTCTCTCGCACGCGCTAGTGAGGATGGAAAGAGAAGGCGAGTGCACGCGAGCGCGGCCAAAGTACCCGGTAGCCGAGCCAAGACACCATCATATTATTTTTACGACCCCGAAACGTCTGCTGGCATTACCATAATCTCCCCGCGGGCTCTACGTTCGCGCTCTCGGTCGCGTCTTTCTCGCAGATCGAGAGTTACGGCCGAGAGAGAGGACGATCGGTGCAACTTCTTGCCGGACGTCAACGCCTGGGACAGTATTTTCAAAGCAGACGTTTTTTGCGAATGTTGCCGTAAAAAATTGCAGGATGTAGACTGTCACGAACATATCTTTACAGTGCTTGTTATACGTATTCGCAGAATAATAATGTTATTGTTTTTCGTAAATATTAAATGTTTAACAATGTAAAAGAATTATTGTTCTGCGTAGTACCGGAATAATATTATTGGCTAACTAATATTAAGGTAATCTATGCAGTGTATTTGATAAAAAGATTTATTTTACAAAAGCTAAAAAATGCATCATTAAAAAATAATCTTGTATGTCGTTTAAAAAACACCCAAAATAAAAACCATATTTCTTTGCTCACATATACGGTTCCATGATCAAACTATTAAATAATATTTTTTTCTTTAAAAATTAACATTTGCTATTAAAAATTGAATTACAGAATTAATAAGTAAAATTTATCACTTCCGACATTAATCTTCTACATGGTAGCCTGGCTCCTTATTTTCTCCACCAGTTATTTTTATTATCATATAATGTACGTCCCAATCACGATTTATAGCACAAAACTATGAAAATAATCGATGAATTTCCTGTCAGGTGTCAAAATAATTTTATAAACATTTTCGAGCTATTTACGCAATGTATTTTTTGCGGTTCGCGAGTGTCTCTCCCAGCCGTGTATGTCGTAAAATTTTACAATCTGCCGTTGGAAAAAAAGTGTCTGCTTAAGAATAACTTTCGCAATAAGGCCAAGATATATTCTAGAGCTCGGGGTGTCGCGAAAAACGCGCGGAGCACGCAAAATGTTTTTTCCCTCGCTTCCTTTCCTTTCGCTCCTCGCTGTCAGCGAGAACGCGTGTGGAAACTTGTAAAAAAGCCATGGCCGGTTGCGCTTACGCGCGTTTAATATTGTGGAAAATTGTAAAACGAACTGACCCCGAACTCCAAAACCAGGAAAAAACACTATTTACAGTATGATTTTGTTATTTTTTTTATTTCCTCATTTTTTTCACAAACAAAAATGTTTTTGAGCTCTGGTTCGCCTCTATTTTTCAAAAAATACATCTTTTTCTTGCGTCTAAGAAAAAGAAACAAGTTGAAATAAAATGTTTAATATTGAAAATCTGCTCTTGTATGCGTTATGATATTTGTATTACTTTTTATGTTTCTAATAAGCTATAAATTTTGGTTAACCATTAAATTTTCAACGCACTCATTAACTTATTATTTAAATAATTGTGATTGAACACATCACACAACGCGGAATTTCGAAATAGAAGTAAGTAGTACTAATTAGAGACAGAAAAAACTCTGAGAAAAAAAAGTCATTACGGAAAAAGTACCAACGACAATACAACCTCAACGATTCAAGGCGGCTAAGCCTCCTTCGCTGCGGTTTCTAGGGGCTGCGGTAAGGGGTGCGAGGAAAAGAATAAGTTTTTCAGACTGCTCGTAAGCCATATATATGTATACAATCCAGTACGAAATCGCCAACGCGTCTGATATACCGAGAAAGAGCTATCCCGGTAAAAAAAGTTTAACTAAAAAAAATAGCTGTAAGTAATAGGTGAAAAATATAACTGTATTGCATGGATTTCCAGCTGTTTTGTGTGGATTTTTAACTAAACTTTTTATCTAAATTTTTAGCAAAAAAATATAGTCGATAGCTCGAAAATATAGGGGTCGACTACTTTTTCGAGTGACTCTCTCTCTCTCTCTCTTTCCCTCTTTACGAGACTCCTCCATTATATACACTGAAAGGTGCATACGCGGGCTTTTCGAAAGTTCAAACGAGCAGCGGGCCGTTTTTGTTTTCCTATTTCTCTCCTCGTTCGTGGCGATTGGTTAACTGCGCGGGCCATTAAAGCCGGGGAGTTTAAACTTGAGATTGCAACGGTTAGAATCGCGTATATATATACGCAACGGGAATCGAGATAGTCCCGGGAGAAAAAACTGTAAAGTTTAATATTAGCTCGACAAGAGAGAGAGAAAGAGAGAGAGACAGAGAGTAGGGAAAAGTGCGTCGTTGCGGATTGGCGTTTTAGTGCGCGGTGGTCGCGCTTGGTCGGATCTATGTTTACATTGAATAAGGATTTATACAGAAGTTTAAAGGAGCGCGCAATTGTTAAGGAATGACCGGCTCCATTCGCAATGTTACGCAACGTCGCTTTCATTAATAGGAGCCGCTGTGGTTTTTATGGGGAGAAAGAAAATCCCGATCGTTGCAAAAAGTATAGTGTTAATAGCTGAATGGAGCTGAAATGACTATGGTTTTGTAATAATGATTTAGAGCTAATATCTATGCTTTAGTTTATCGATAATTGCATTGAAAGGCGTTTTATGCTCCACGATGTTGTTTATTTCAACTAGCATATCATTATATTGAGAATCAAAAAATTTTTGAATTGATAATGTTGTTATGTTTTGAAAAACTAGTATTTTATAAAAAAAAATTTTAATTAAATATAATTCATTTTTAATTCTCATAATTTTCATATAAAGCATTGAATTATTTACATAACTTTATTTATGGTATGAATAATTTTAAATATGGTTGTTTTTTAAAAAGCCTTTTCGAGCTAGGTTTCCGTAGACTATTATAAAATTAAATGAGAGATTCAAGGTACCAATGTAATATTTTATAAAAACTTCACATTATTGGATCAATTGAAATAGTTTCCAGTGATCGATAAAACGACGGTATTTATATAACAGTCTGTAAATCTAATCAAATCCGCTCTTTTTATATACCGTATTTATTTACTGTAATAAATGTAAATGGTCAAATATCACAAAAAGAACTTTATAAATACTAATTTATTTATGAAGTATACATATATTGCAAATCTTGCCTTCCAAATAGCATTTCATAGCTTATTCAATAACTGTAGGTACGTAATTCTGTATAGATTTTCGTTATTATTGATAATTTAATTATTTTGCTCGTTCTGATAAATTCGATATAATACAAGCATTTTGAATCACAACCGCAGGTTAGATAAATATTAAACTGTTCGCCAATTTGATTGGTTTCGTATCCACGTCATAACGCAGCTGCAGTTCCCACTAGAAAATAAGCTGTAACCGTATACACTTTACGTGTAAAGAAGCATTCGATAAACGTACGACTTTACGATTCGCTCTTCTTTTTAACTACATTGTAAATTTTTTTCTCTGAATCTCGTCATTTTACGATCATGACAACAAAAGATCGAGATTACGAGCGGCCGAAAATCCTCGAAACGCGCGACATCGTGTCTGCCTCGTTCATCGGGGCGACAGCTGTCGCAAGGATGTTAAAAAGGTGAAACCTCGTCCTCTGCGCGTCACGACGGAAAACCTTTGGCCCTATTCAAAATTAAATTTTCCAAAATGCCTTTTCTTTTGCGCGAGCCATTAAAAAAAAAAAAAAAATTCATTGAAAGGCACACAGCTGTCAGTGAGACGTTTACGAGCTTCGGCTCACTCGTACTCTCGGCTAACCAGGAATTCTTTTTCAAACTGGAGTACTAAAATTTTTTTTTCGCGTTTCAAAGTCTTGCTTGCTCTCGAGGCGGGCTGAATCCGATGCGGCTATGTGTATGCCACTGCTCTCCCTCCCCTCCCGCACGAAATACCCCGACAGCGTCCTATTGAGACGTCACCTAAATCTTTTGGCAAATTTCGAATGCCCGTCGTTCGCGCGCCCGTAAAAATTTTCTTTGATGCTATCGCCACTCGAGTTGAGCTCATACAGCGAAGGAAGTGAGGAGGAAGGAAGTTGATGTAGTCGGAAAAGAGACGTTTCCGCTGTGAAACAATGAAATTCTATGAAGTCTTCGTGGAAACGAGCAATGTAATATATATAGTGAAAGTTAATAAGTGTTATATTTTTCTGCTTCTTTTTAAAGACTACCAATTGTATGATTATGGTTAAAATTGTTTTATAAATTACATTGAAAATAATATTTAATAAGAAGCTGTATGTGTTTGCTGAATGTCAGGATACTAGTACATATTTTGTTGAATTTATTTTTATTGAATTATACTTTTTCTAAAAATGTCAATATATCTTCTCAAACTGTACTCTACCTTAACGATACTCAATTTATTTACAAGCATTAATTTTAATATTTTTTCAAAAATAACTTCTCATGTACAAGCGTAAAAGATACACGAGGATATCTTGTAAAAAAAAGAACACAAAACACATTTAATTTCAATTTGTACATAACATCCTTAAATTGTTTTCATTACGTCTTTATTATTCTCTCCGCTTCCTACATCTCGTTACACAACTTCATTACCTATACCAGGTAAACCGAAAACGCGTGATTCGACTCACAGGTAAGGTCGTGTAGCACACAACCCAGAGCCATTCCACACAGGGCAGTATACACGTGTACACATCGCCGAGAGACGGCGGCGGCTCTATAACGATTTTTCGTATATATACACAGGCTCTTCCGTTTCGTTCTCTCTTCGACCGTGACGCGAGCGTATAGGGGCCGTCCTTTTTATTCGGCCATTGCGGCTTCGTTTGACTCGTCGTAAAGGCCGCACCGCCGCCACTGCCGCGTGGCCATAATTCCGCGCGACTTTTAAACGCGCACTTTTATGTAGCCGAAAGGCGCAAGGAAAGTCCAAGAGCGTGGTAGTGACCGTTTATGTGAACGCGCGCATGTTCATAAAACACGCGTAGAAAAAGGAAGGGGGAAAGGGGGTCGAGAAGTGAGAGGGAGAAGGAGAAGGAACAAGCGAATTCGCGTCGATTTAGGAAACAAGTTTTCGCGGGAGCTATCATTACTTCCACTTCGGCGCCTTTTGCGCGTGCGCGCTGTGTGCTGTGCGTATATGTGTGTCTGAGTGGATGAAAAAAGGACAAGACGGAATATATTTATTACGCGTGGGGTACGGCGTACTGGATATAAATGTTTTCCTTTTTCATGAGGAATTTCGCGCACTTGCGTACACGCACGTATGGAGCAAAATTATTGCGTGCCGCCACGTGTCTTATTTTTTATTGTATGAACACTTAAAAGGCAGGTTTCATGGCAGTATACCGAGCAATTTGCATATGAATCCAAAATTTTTACCTAACTCTTTTGGTTAGCGCAACTTTTTATTTACTTTGAATTTGTACCTTTTTCATTGCGTTTGAAATTTAAAAAGCGCTAAAAATTCATTGGGATTTAGTTTTTTTCTAAATGAATGTTGCGATTAAATAATCCAATCATTTAAGCATTATTTTATTTCGTTTGTCGGGACATTATTTCCGTATTCGGTTATAAATTTTTCTATATAAATACCTCTAATTAACAAATAAAACTAAATCATGAATACCTTAACAAATAATTATGGAATTTTGATAAAAGTTTACATATCCCTCACATAATATATTACATCTATTATACAATTCAAGTCGAATTACGAATTGGGTTTTAAGATATCAGGATTCGAGAAAAAAGGAAATTATGGATTAGTATCTTTACCCAAGGACTTTACCCAATAAATGTTGAAATACTATTTCTTCATAAAATTTTAAAACGATTTATTAATTTAATAATATATTAGAGACTTTCAATTGTAGTTTATATCAATCTAGAAATACTTTCTTAAGATTAAGTCATGCAACTATGGAGCTAAGTGTCGTACACGATTAGTGTGCTCCAGTTGCTTTACTGCTGATATATCTCATGCTTCTGTTTTGATTTTAAATCATTTGGTAAACTGAGCTATTGACTTAATAACATACAAAGTTGAACATATAACTAATTAAAAATATATGCTTTTGAATGCGAATTTTTATTGCTAAAGTTAGAATCGCTTAATTATCTGCTATCTAATTTTTAATGTAACTTAATGAATATTTAGCAGTGTAAAATATTCTATTTTTTAAAGTTATAGTTTTGTTTTTTCAAATTTTCTTTATTTATAGTCGCATTAACGTATTTGTTACAGCGACTACTATAGTTTACATTATATACATAGGATATTTTTCATTACAGGAGGTAAGGTTATTTGGTATTTAATTTTAAGTTTAACAATTTATTTATGAGCAATGTTTCTTGAAGGTAAACTAGAAGGTTTCTGATGTTTTCTTTCTCTGTTAGATATGTTGGGCTCCTTTTTGGTATTTTTTTCTTTCTTCAATCTTCATATAGTTTACATTCGTGTAATATATGCTCAACAAATTATATTGCGTTGCATACGTATAACAGGTTGATGGTTCTGTTTTATTTATGAGGTGTTCATGTGTGAATCTGGCGTGTCCAATTCTTAATCGTGTTGTAGCTATCTGTTCTTTTCTATTTAATTTCTTCATTGGAGTTTTTTCATCAATTGAGTCTCTTACTGTTCCAATGGTCGTTTTTGTTGTTTTAATTAAAATACTGTAAAATGAAAAATTGTAATTTTACATACTATAGATTAGTATAGAATATAATTTTGATTTAAAAATAAACTCATATGTGAATGTTGAAAAAACATGGGTAACGATCTTACCGTATCTTTTTTGTATACACAAAATTAATATACGTTATAGAAACCTGGAATAAAAAAAAACTACTAATACGCTTGAAAATAATATAAATGTTTCGGTAAACAGTCGATAATGATAAAACATGCTTATTCGAGGAAGCAATCCAAGACAGCTTGCTCTCGAGGCTGTGTACGCTCGTAGAAATTTCCTCTTCGTGCATAAACACAGGAGGCATATATCTAACCTTTAATCTCGCGGACCGCCTCTCTCTCTCTCTCTTTCTCTTTCTCCCTCCTGCGTCATTACACACGCCGGGGCGAAATATACGTATAACGCGAGAAGAATAATTGTTCACTTCTCGCGCTTACATATGCGCTCTCGGGCGCCGGAAGTGGTGCGTGTGCTCGCGCGTATATGTATATATATACATATATGTACTCGCGGTCGCAAACTCTGCGCGCACTATACCGCTATACATATACGTATGCACTGCTGCTGTGCATGTATAATGCGCCGGGCGCTTAAAACGTTCTCCGCGTAAATCGCGAGAGAAGAAACGTATTCCTACGTGTGTGTATATATATATATATATATACATCCGCGAGTGCGCGCGGGCGCACATGCAACTGGTTGGAAAACCGTTTACGGCTAAGTGAATGAGCTCGCGGTGCGAGCGAGCGCGCACGCAACTTGAATTACTTTTGAGCTCGCGCGCGTGTGCATGGTATACAGTATAGTAGTGTGCGAGCGCGAATCGTCGATTCTAATGCTCTTGGTGGTACTGTATATAGTGAGCGGCTATTCGCATGATGCAGGCCAGTTGTAAGTACCCGGGGTTGGGCTCTAATACACTCTATCTCTCTCTCTCTCTCAGTGCCAAGCCGAAAGTGCCCTCGCTACGCTACTGCGGGGATTTCGTGAATTAGCTTTGCGGTCGGTCGATGCGCTTTGAGAAAGGTAAAATTCTCGCGGTCGAGGTGCAATGTAGTTTAAACTTGCCAGTTTCAAATGTTGTTTATGTTTGCGGAATATCATGTTATTAAAAGTTTTTGCGATTCCGTGGTAAAGAATCATATATCTATATACGAATTTACATTTTTTTTAGTTACAGCGAAAGATGTAGATTTTATCTTATATACTTATCTGAATGCATCGAGTACATTTACGTTACTCGTATTTTCCAAATGTATTTAACGCTTTTGGCCGTTAACGCGGCACAGTTTCTACGAAGGCAAGCTGCAGTAAAACCGGAAACGAACCCTTTCCTCTTTTGCGCCATTACCGGTCGGCGTTTTTTTATTATTTTTTATTTTTTTTTTTTTTGCAAAACTCAAGACTCTAAACATTGCCGCGTCATTTGCGCACGGCATATGTACAGGAAAGTGCACACGAGCGCGTAATTGCGCAATGCACGCGCGTGAATTTCACTTCGAATGACTTTTTTACCCCCGCGCACGCGCGCGCATGTGATGCATGATGATCGCTGGGCAGTCTCGATGCTTTTAAAAGTAACCCGTACATATATACATGTACGCGCCCGCAAGTAACCCTTCTATGACGTGACTGCCGGTCATTGCTATCGATTTGCCGGGAACTAATGGTTTTAAACGTCTGATTTCTGGTTGCCGCGTGCGAGTGCGTACGAGACGTAATGATTCGTAATGAACGAGTATAAGTATGATATTTAAGCGCGGTTATACAAAATGGACTGTAATTAAATTTTCAAACTATAAATTAATTGAACGTAAAAGAGTTGAGTTGAATTTTAATTTTTCTGGATTCGCTGTGAAATTCATAAAAATGTTATATTAAATTTATTCAATGTCAAATAGTATAATTATAGTTTCTTAGGATTTTTTATTTAAACATTACCTGTTTGTTTTGACATTCATTCAATTTTGCAATAGAATATTATTTTTCAAATTTATATTTCATACATTGAAAAAAAAGTTGAACGAACGATATATACTGCAGGCCGGCGCGTGTACATTATAGGGGGCACGTCTGTTATCCACGACATTCGGCTATACGGCGCAGTGCTATATATACGCGCGTGAATAACCGAATGTTCCCCGCGAATAAAAAAAAAGTGTTTTACGACGACCCAAGATTCAAATACACGAGCACATCAATACTTTCTTCAAATAATTTTTATCCCCCGTCCTCATCGATTTCGGCAACCTACTACGAGACGCGCGGCGCATTTTACGAGCGCGAGCGTCGTTTTACGATCTCTCTCTCTCTCTCTCTCTCTCTCTCTCTCTCTCTCTCTCTCTCACCCATGCCCTCACGAAAATCGAGAAGAGGACGGAGAGATCGAGCGGTCCAAACAAGCAAGCAAAAAAAAAGGATGCGAAAAAAGACGCGGAAAAAAGTCATCTCGCGCCCCGACTGGAAAGAGGAAATACGAGAGAATATTCGGCTCGGTCTATACATTATTTCTTCTCCTTCGTATAAGAGAGATGCATTACCCGGCTGGTCCGCTGCTGCCACCACCGCTGCTGCTCTCTGCCTCGACATATTGATTTCGTGGGTTTACGATCTGACAAGCTGCTCGGGGCATAAAAACGCGCCGAGCCTGCTGCGCGTGTGTGCAAGACTAAAAGAGAGAGAGACAGAGAGAAAGATGCTTTTTCGGTACGGATATATAGGCATGCGTGCGCGAGCAGTTAAATATCGTGCGTGGTAATGGTGGTGGTGGTCCCTTGTGAAGCTGAGAAAAGCAACCGAGCGGGAAGGGCCATTCAGAAAAGTGGCTCTCTGGCTATCAGAGTGATGGATAGTCCATAAACTGTTTTGTGGAGAGACGAGTGAGAGAGAGAGAGAGAGAGAGAGAATGAGAATGAGAGAGCGACGAAAAAAGTCCGTATTGTAGGGTAAATTTACCGAGACGCAACGTTGATTGCAATAACACGCCGGACGTGCGCGCGTGCTCTCGCTTGCTCGCGCCTTGCCCATTCTCTTCTGCCAGCCTTTCACGATTTTCCTTTTACGATTTTCATTGGATGCCTTTTATTTCGGATGCATGAAGTGGACATAGTCGTTACGGGACCTCGCGCTATCTTTTGGCCATCAAAAGTTTTGAACATTGATGTATTATAACCCGGAGGTGTGAAGACGGAATGTGCGCGCATTCATACGTTGCGTGCTGAATTATTATTGCCGACGTTAATGATGAGCTGTAAAATTTCGTTTTTATGTGACCTTGAAATTAATATTAAAAATCTTACATAGTATTTCTTCTCCGATTCATTTTAATTTACAAATAGTATTTAAAATGATATAATTGACAAATTTTTACCAAATCCTTTCTGTATTGATCAATACTGTGGTTGAAGTTTCACATCGTAAATATCTAACCTATTACAATTGGTTTTCAATCAATCCAGTCCAAGTACATAAATTCTTTCTTGTACACAGTAGTATAAGCTACTGTATACTAACCCATTACAAATTATTTCTCAAAGACGAATGTACCGACGATAAATTCAACGCCTATATATATATATATATATAACAAGTAAAATTTAAAGCGCGCGTTCTTCAACGTAAAACGAGTTTCTATAAACGTTCCGGGGCAATACGATTATTGTTAGTCCACGTTTTTCTATAACCCTCGCCGAAGATTAATTGAACCATCATTACGCTAAGGTATATATAAAAGCCGCCTCGCGCTCGCTCGCGTATATACATCATTTGACAGTGAGGAAATAATATATGACAGTCGACAAAAGAAAATTACAAAGAGCCTCCTTATCAAGGACCTCTCTTTCTCTCTCTCTCTCTCTCTCTCTCGGACTCTATATAACGGATTTTTTGTGTCCTCCGCGTGTCGGGCACTGCTAAAGCGCGTATATATACATACATACCTATACATAATACACACTACTACGACGGTGCGCTTCATTTATCGCGATCCGGCGCGCGCGGCGTGCACGTCGTTGGCTTAATTCCATTCGTGGCTGCTGGTTATAGGAGGCAAAACGTTCGTCATGAATCAAAGTCGTGTCGACAACGAATAACTCGGCTCCTATATATGTATATGTGTATGTGAGTACGTATACTAATGCACCTTTATGGTAGTGAACGCTAAAGGGCTTGTGCATAGAGGTACGACTATATATATATAGATATATATGATGTGCACACCCCTCGAAGAGAGTATAGCGCACGCAGTGTACGGCGTAGAAGCGAGCGAGCCTTTGCCGGAGGCGCGCAAGAACACGAGGCGCATTACGCTCTCGCTTTATCATTCGGAATACTAGACTACCTGTATTATGCGCGCGAATGCTGTGTACCCGCATCTGTGTATATATATATATATATATATATATGTATATAGATACGCCTTTGCTTGCCTTTCCGTTATAAGCCCTGAAAGCATGCGTGTATATATTCGGACGTGTATATGTATATATGCCCGTGATTGATCGATGATGACGCGTTGAAGGGAACAAAAACTTTTAGCTCGTAGACGAAGAAGATGCGCCAAGTGTATATACGTGTATTTCGTTTCGATATTTTCGCTATTAAATATATAGTGATACGGGGTGTGGAATGAGGTAGAATTTATTGAAAATCTATGAAAAATCGTAGCATTATCAATGAAAAAATCACGACAAATAGCGTGAGTAGTACGCGAACTGACCACTATAATAGATAGTCATTATATGCAATAACAGGGATCAGAGCAGCGCGTAAACGACGCCAGATGCACGCGCATCCCGCAGCAGATCAAAGGCTAATAGTAGCGCAGCTACCACTATCACTAGCGACAGCAGTGCCAGTAGCCTATATATACACGCACACTCACACATATAGATGGTAGCTAGCGGGGCCCTTTACGCTCAACTGGATATCGCAGGGCCCCGGGTATATATATATATATGTGTATATATATGTATCCGATCGTAAACACACGCGTTATATATATACATATATATGTATAGAGCGTTCGCAGCATACGCAGCTATACCACACGTTCAATCCATTCATCGAGCGTCAGCGGGACGCCTATTCATCTAAACTCGTTACTATCAGGATGTCAGAGTCCACGTGAGTGGCCCGCGGATTTCATATACGCGAAGCGTACGTACATCCACACATATATATATATATATATATACGCATCTGCGTACGTGTTATTATAGTAGGAGGGACGGGCTTGCGATGCTTCTCGTTCGGTTCTATGAATTGCCAGTTGGCCCTTATAGTGCAGACGCGCACGCGCGCGCGCCTGTTCGTTATGCCCGCCAATATGCATATTATTACACTCGTGCGCACGGGGTGAGTTGGATGGATTAATGGATGTACGAATGGATACGTATATGTGTGATGTGAGATCGAACGAAGGGATGTAAATTTTTCGATTAATTTTTAATTTCGGGTATAGATGCGAGGGGGATGTCGATATATATACGGGTGATGTAATTTATATTGTTTATTAGATTTCGATTTTCAGTGTGATTGGGGGGTTACTGTTATTGAGGCGTATCCGTGTACTTATATAAATTTAATAGGATGCAAAATTTATAAATTGAAAATATAATTAGTATACTATATATTTTAAAGGTTGAATAAGGTTGGTAACCCAATGCAAACTCAAATAGATAATAAAAGTTTGACGGATATCAATAAACATGCACGAAAGCGGTTGCAAAAACTGAATGTATTTCAAGTGACTTTGTTTGATCATCAGCATCGTTCAATTTCGACGGACTCAAAAACTTGATGAGTTCGCAGCAGAAACGAAAATCCTTTCGTAACAAACAACAATTGGTTTGGAGCTGTGTACAAAAACGACATCAGCATGACAAAAGCGCAACGCCAGCTCCACTCTCCCGTAATCGTCACAGTGAAAAATTTGAAAAATGCCCGGTCATACTTCAAAGTTATTTGCACGCGCACTTATCGTACATCACACCCCTCTCTCTCTCTCTCTCTCTCCCTCTCTCTCCGGACATTCGAGTGCGCTCTATTATTTTCCACCGCTCTCCGTCTCTCTTATACTCCACACACCACTCATAACGCTGTAAGTGCGTGGCATTACAACATGTCCCTATATTTCCCGCAAGCACACTATACGCACGTGATCGCCATTTTTCGCCGTTCGACGGGCCGACGTGGTCGACATGTCCCCGTATATACGCGTGTCTAGACTAGTGTGGAAATTC